>CATIWF010038004.1:0-14401 GCA_949630135.1 Balakata baccata | reverse complement strand
TGCACAGATAGTGCTAGATGTCAACAGTTATTATCTTGGTCATAATATATGAGTCTTTTGTGACTCGAAGTCCTTTGACTTGAGGTGTTAAGACTATCCTTTCATGGGTAGCTGTGGAGGTGCTCTTGCCTTGTACTGGACTATCCGTGCTTAGTAATCCGGCTCGTAGTCACCACAGTTAGTCATGTAGTGAGATATGAGATTACCAATAGTAGGACTCGTTACCCTGTAGCACCAGGGCAAGGTCCTAATGGAATTGATATTTTGGTTCTGATAAAATAAATTCCTGACCAGAAGAAATATGACTTATTCAATGTAAGATTGAATTATTAATTAGATTAATAATGATAAGTCTTATTTTAATCAGAACGCAAGTTATTACTCAAGTATATTGACTAATAGGGTTTGACATGTTGTGACCCTAATCAATATCGGAATCATAACGAGAGGACTTAATATTATGATTTAGAGGTCAAGAAAATATTTGAGATTTTATCGGTAATTAAAAGAAGAATTCTAGAAGGATATTTAATATATCTGGGTATAGGAAATTGTGTCCGATATAATATTAAGGAGTTACTATTATATTTCCGTTCTGATAAAATTATTGACCTTATAAGTCACACCAAATATTTTAATAGTCTAGTCCATATAAAGATGTGGGGAGTAATTTAATTAAGAATTAAATTAGAAATGATCACATATATTTTTGAGTTAAAATTAATATTGATTAATTTTAACTATTTCTCTTATTTATAATTTTAATTAAATTGTTAATTAAAATTATAATAATTTAATTAAGTTGTTAATTAAATTAATTATAGTGGTATATTAAAGTAATTACCACTATAATAGAAGAGAAGATTGATTCTATGATTAATGGTGATAGTTAAAAATGAGTTATGCAATTATTGCACCATCATTGTATCATAAATCAAAATTAAAAAAAAAAAGTCAAAAGTCATATTTTTTTTTTGTCTGACTCACCAAGCCTCATTTAATGAGGTAGAAATTTGGCTCCTGGCCATTCTCCTTAATCACCCGTTTTTCCTTTCATTTTTTCCTTAATCTTTACTTCTTCTTTTAAGTTTTCACTCTCTGGCTCTAAAAAATCTCTCTCGAGCAAAATTTGATTTTGTTCTTAAAATTTTTTTTCCTTCATATGGTATGAGTATTGAAAGAAAAATATTGAGAAAAAATTTCTAAAGTATTAGTAGTTTAGATATTTGCCAGAAGAAGAAAATATTTGTGATCATACATCTGGGACTAGCAAAAGAAGTTTCATCAACTCAAACAAAGCTTTTGGTCTTTTTGCTTGATTTGCACCTTGGTGATCTCAGTAATAAAAAGTTTGTCTTAATCCTTTTATTTTTGCATTTTGTTCTTAAAAATCATGGGAAGATCTAAGCAAAATGGATTTTATCCATAAAAGTTAACAAAATATGTTTTGTTAAAAGTTATGGATAAATGCTCAAGGTTAATATGAAAAATGTGTTTTCATGTCATACAATATTTGATTGTATGTTTCGGTAAAATTAAATATTTTTGAAATCTATAATTTTGACCGAGACCAAGAGCTGCCCTCAATCCAAATTAAATAAATGCTTCCGTTGCTGTTCCAACAATTCTCTCCCACTTCCATTCTAGAATAGGAAGGGGTTGCAACAATCCTGATGGCTTCTGATGCTCGAGTTTTACTTGTCGACAAGTTAAACACCTGGACACAAACTCTACCACATCTCTCTTCATACAATTCCACCAATAAACGCTTTTGAAATCATGATACATCTTGGTAGAACTAGGATGAACACTATATGCTGTGTAATGAGCTTCTTCCATAATTTCTTTCCTTAGATCATCTACACCAGGAACACATAACCTAGTTCCCATTCTAAGACTTCCATCGTTATCTATCACAAAATCCTTAGCTTGACCAACTTGTACTTCTTCCATAATCTTTCTCAATTGTGGGTCTAGATCTTGTGCTGCTTTAATTCTATCAACAAGTATGGACTAAACTCTAAAATGAGCTAAAAGTACTCCAAAATCCATCACCTCTAATTGCAATCCATGATCATACAACTCATGTAACTCCTTAGTTATTGGTCTCTGTTCCACACTAATATATGCAAGGCTACCAGAGGACTTCCTACTCAAAGCAGCGGCCACAACATTAGCTTTACCAGGATGGTAAAGAATAGTACAATAATAATCCTTGAGTAGTTCCAACCATCTCCTCTGCCGTAAGTTCAACTCCTTCTGTTGGAAAATATACTTCAAACTCATGTGATTTGTATAAATCTGACATGTCTCACCATATAAGTAATGTCTCCAAATCTTAAGTGTAAAGATCATTGTTGCCATCTCCAAATCATGGGTGGGATAATTCTGTCCATGTTTCTTCAATTGCCTAGAAGCATAGGCTACCACTCTACCATGTTGCATCAAAACACACCCTAAATGAACTCTAGAACCATCATAATACATTGTAAAGCCTCCTGTTCTAGATGGTAAGGTCAATATTGGAGCCAAAGTCAAACAATCCTTTAGCTTTTCAAAACTTCTTTCATAAGCATTTGTCTACTGGAACTTGACATTCTTTTGAGTCAATCTAGTCAAAGGTGATGCTATTATCGAGAAATCTTGCATAAAACGACGATAATAGCCTGCTAAACCTAGAAAACTACGGACCTCAGTCACTGTTATTGGTCTCTGCCAGTTAGTCACTGCCTCTACCTTTTTAGGGTCCACTTGGATACCATCCTTAGTCACCACGTGTCCTAGAAAAGTAACACTCTAACTAAAATTCACACTTAGAGAATTTAGCATACAACTGATGTTCCCTCAAAGTTTACAACACCATTCTTAAATGGTTTGCATATTCTCCCTCATTATGAGAATATACTAGAATATCATCAATAAAGACAATAACAAATCGATCCAAGAATGGCTTAAATACCTGATTCATCAAATCCATAAAAGTTACAGGCGCATTAGTGAGTCCAAACGACATCACTAAAAACTCATAATGGCCATAACGGGTCCTAAATGCTGTCTTGGGTATATCATGTAGACATATCCTCAATTGGTGATAGCTGGAATGCAAATCAATCTTAGAGAAACACTTGGCACCTTATAATTGGTCAAATAAGTCATCTATGCAAGGAAAGGGATATTTATTACGAACAATAGCCTTTTTCAGTTGATGATAATCAATACAGAGATGCAAAGACCCATCTTTCTTTTTTCTCAAACAAAACAGCACCCCAAGGAGAGGTACTAGGTCTAATAAAACCTTTATACAACAAATCTTGCAATTGTTCCTTAAGCTCTTTCAATTCTGTTGAAGCCATCCTATAGGGTGGCATAGAAATAGGGGTCGTGCTAGGTACCACATCAATTCAAAACTCTATCTCTCTATTAGGTGGTAATCCTGGCAAATCATTCAAAAAAACATTGAGAAACTCATAAACAACAGGTACATGTTCAATACTACCTTCTTCCATTGAGGTATCTTTAACAAGTGCCAAATAATTGTGGCAACCGCGATGTAATAAGCGTCTAACTATGAGAGCTGAAATAAGATTAGCTGGGGATGCACTCACATCTCCTCTAAAACAGAACTCATCATCACTAGGGATTCTAAAAATCACCTTATTTTCTCTACATTCAAGAGTAGCATAATGCATAGATAACCAATCTATCTCTAATATCACATCAAAGTCCATCACATCTAACAAAATTAAATCAGCTGGAAGGTTTCTACCCTCTATATAGACTGGACAGAATGGAAAAATGACATCCACTTATAAAGCATCACTCAAAGGAGTAGTCACAGATAAAGGAATCTCAAAGGAGTAGTCACTTAGAAGATCCTTGGGAAAAGGTCTATTGTCCCAAAAATTGAGGACATGATTTGGCCATATGACCCATCTTGCAGCATCGAAAACATGCACCATTAGCACAAAGACAAGGTCCTTGATGTGACTTGCCACACTACTGATAAACATTAGGGCTAGAATTAGCACTGCTATGACCAAAATTTTGTCCACTACCACTGAATTCCTGACCTGGTCTAAATCCTCTATTACCTCAGTGACGCCTACCCTTCTTATGACCACGAGGTCCTCTCTATCTAAACTGCTGATCTATACTCTTAGAATAATCTCCACTGCTAAAGAAAGTCCCTGAAGGTTGAGTACTAGATTGTCCCTCCGTTTTATTCTTCTTCTTCTTGCTCTCATCAGAAATAATACCATATTTCTTCAAATCTACTTCCATCTACCTAGCTAGATCACAAACTTTCAGAAAACTACTCTTTCTAGATTGAACCAAAGAAACAAACTCTAGACCAAGACCTGAAATGTACCTACTGGTCTTTAATTCCTCAGTACCAACTGCATATGGAGCATACCTACTGAGCTGTATAAACTGTTTAGTATATTCTGCCACTGACATATCACCTCTCATTAGAGTCTCAAATCTTACCCTATATCCCTCCCTGAGACTAAAAGGAATTAAATTATCCTCAAATCTTATCTTGAACTGTCTCTAGGTCATATCATCTAAAAAAAGGCCGTACATAGTCCTTGTACTACTGTGATGCAATACCAGTCATGGAGAATCTAGCCATTTCAATAGATCGCTTATCCGAATATCTCAAATCATAGGCCCTTTTCTCAACCTCATCAAGAAAATCTATGAGATCTCCCTTAATCCCATCAAAATCAACAAGTTTGAGTTTAGTGTACTCAGACATTGGAACATCGTCCCTAACAATAGATCTTGATCCACTAGTTCTGGGTGGAAAAGCATATGCAACCGATTGTGGGTGTACTAGGAGCTGCTCTACTACTCTCTAGACTCCTTCCATACTAGTCTGTATGCCAACCATACCCATAATAAAATCATTAGTCAATACTCCTCTAGTACCAGGTATCTCATGAACTTTACCCTGAGTTCGTCGAGTAATAGCTTAAGGTCTACCTTGCCTCCTAGTGCTCTGTACTGGAGCTGTAACTGCATGAGGAGTAGAAACCTCATCTTGTGCCTCATCAGCTGATGCTGTTGTCGCTCTAGTCCTTGGCATATTGAAAACCAATATGTAGATATAAAAAAGATAATATACTTTCTATCGATTTACGCTGAAACTAGAGTCAAAAACGACATGGAAAGACGAACTCGATCCTAACACTGTAGTACAAAAAGCTAACAACCTAGGACATAGGAAAACTAAACCTATAGCTCTAATACCAACTTTGTCACAACCTAAATCGGGAACCATGACCTGCGCTAGGGAATGGGTAGGCTTAAGGCCACAAAAACCTGTAGCAAGCCTAAACATAAATATACCTTGTATCTCAATCATGCATTAATATAGACCATGTTAAATATATACTTGTAGCCATAACATCACTAAGGGATAGTGTATACTCATTTGACATATTACCATATAATATATAGTCTAACGTTCCTATATAAGATGCTGCGGAAATCTAGAATATGCAATACAATGCGAAAAATAATTTATAAATATTACATCAAGCCCATATGGAGTAAACAAGATACGGGGCAATTCAAAACAATCTGAAAGGAAATCTACTACTTGAGAAAAATAAATGAGAGGAGTCAGCCTCCACTGAGTGAATCAATATCATATAACTTTATAACACACAGTCACACAATATTATACTACCATACATAAATGCAATGAGTTCATGCATCATGTGAAATCAATCATGAAACAATTAGGTAAGTAACTCAAGCAGAATCTTAAACTTCAATTCTACTAGCCAATGGCTCTCTTAATTCCAAAATGACTGGTGCCCTGAGAGCAAACTTGACTAGGGTCTTTCTCTCAAGTTGTTTCGCTTATCCAAATGGTGCCGATGCCCTGAGAGACGAACTCAACTAGAGTTATCACCCTTACATCCATATACATATCATAATATATTTCATTCCCTGAGAGATGAACTCGACCAGGGCATATTATCATTCCATCCATAATCATAAATCATAACCAGTGTACACACAGTCTTGATGTAATCCATCAGGTGGCACATTCTGCTATAGTTCTCATCCTAACAATTACATCACAATATCACATCATAGTCTCACCCAAACACATCTCAAGTAAATCACAATCAAACATATATTTCTATATGTATATTAATAATAATCATAATATAATAATAATATATTATTTAATATTAATTAGCATGCTAGAGAAAATGTAGGGGAGAGGGGTAGCATATTATAAAATCATATGATATTAACTCACAGATCTGTAGATTCCTTAATAAGCTGCTTTCAAGACTCTAGTGCAACTGGTGGGACCTCTGGAGAATCTATAAAAATATAAGGAATATCAATAAAAATCAAGAATAAATCATAAGCCTAGACTTTTCTAAAATTTTCCTATAGAAACCTTTATTCAAATTTTTATGTAATTTCTACTGAAAATTCGGCAGTACCTCATTTAAAAACTAGAAAATCCCACCGTTTATGGGTCATAATTCTATAAATTATATCATCTCAACACAGTCAATTACAATCCGGGTCTCCAATTTATTATATTCTTGATCAACATACATAATCAACTCAATAGTCCAGAATTCACTTCACAAATAATCACCTCATAATTCTATTATAATGTCTAAATATATTCTCCAATAATTCTCATAATCACGCAATTCATCAAATTACTCAATAAAATAAATTATTACATTAATTAAATAATATACTTAAAATTCACAAATAAATTTATATCTCACTATCTAAAAATGGCACGAATGTGTGGTTGGTACCGAATGACTCGATTTAACGAGCTGGAGATTCTGTTAAAAAATGTTCGGTCAGTGGTTGCCGGACTCCTGTGATTGGAAGATTTCCAACGGTGACAGAATGGCGATCAGAGGGTACCAACAGCTCCCTTAGGTTATGGAGAGTCCAAAAGTACATGTCTTATGTCTTGGAAGTGACCGAAAATGCCAAGATATAAAAAATTTTCGGCGGCTCCAATGAGAAAACTCGAACTCTGATTAGCCTTCAAACGTCCATTCTCGATGCTCAACCAGTGCAGTCCAAGGTTTTTGGATCTCCTAAATCTATTTTCTGCATCAGAATCGTGAAAAGAGGTTGGGAAGGTGGAAAAACGGCAAGGGCAGCCTGACACCCGAATTTCATGCCACCATTTTCTATAGTTCTAGTTGGATTTTAGAGAAACAGAGTCACCAACATGTTGGGGAGATCGAAAACTACTTGTGGCCTAAATTTCACATTGATCGCAGGCCGTTTGGGTGGTGATCGGAAATAGAAATGCTGGTGGGAGGAAGAGAGAGAGAGAGTTAACACCATATTTATAGTCAGTGGCATTTTCATAATTTTTATATCAACTCTCGAATTTTACGGAATATTTACCGATAAAAATAATTAAATCATGTATTATGAAAATTAAGGGTATTACACAGCTCGTGCTAGTCATATTTTTCTTCAGCTCATAGTTAGCCCGTTTATCATGCATTTCTTTTAGTTCTATTCATTCATTGGGTACACTTAGTATTAATAAGACTGCTAGTTATTTTTTATTGGTTGTGGATTTTAATGGATCATAATAATTGGGTTCATTTATCCCTTCGTATTTTTGCATGAGTTTAAAATTTCAGTTGTTAGATAATAGACCTGACTGAATGGTTCAGTTTCATGTAATTATGATATGCAATGAGGATTATATAATTACAACATTGATGATATAGCATTATGTTGGGTATGGTATGCAAATTGAATATTTATTTTGAATTGAATATAGGATAATAAGATAAATGTACATAGATTGAGTAGCATCTACCTGTTTAGTGGGGCCTAGCCTACTATATGGGAGGATATTAGATATGATATATCTGATGCAACTTTTTCAGTAAAACAATCACATTCGAGTTACATGGTGATGATTTTATTTACAAAAATTTCACTGCGTCGACTTTATATGTTTGTTATGTTTAAAATAGACACATATGACCTTCACTTAAGGTATATTTATACTTGTGTATGTTACTATTAGAAACAATATTTATCTGAATGACATAAATACCTGAAGTAGATGAGGCATCTGATGTCTTCTTCTTCCAAGACTCCAATTAGGTCTTATAGTTCCTCTTCCAGTAACCATCCTTGCCACAAGGGAAGCAAGTCCACTTTAGTGTTGTCTC
The DNA here is from genome assembly GCA_949630135.1 of Balakata baccata. NCBI lineage: Eukaryota > Viridiplantae > Streptophyta > Magnoliopsida > Malpighiales > Euphorbiaceae > Balakata > Balakata baccata. The sequence continues at coordinate 6,194 of CATIWF010038004.1, read as the reverse complement.
TTGGCCTTCTTCTTAGCCACACCTGCCTTAGGCTTTGTGGACATCTTTTTCTCCTTATTCTTATTTTTAGAACTTGAAGAGTTCACCGGCATCACAGCCTTACTTTCCTTCTTAATAGAAAGCTCAGCTATTTTGAGCATATTGATTAGCTCAAGTATTGTGAATGTGATCTTGTTCATCCTATAGTTAAGCACAAATTGTGCATAACTATTGGGAAAACTAGTAAGAATTAAATCTATAGTCAATTAATGATCCATCATAAAATCCAACTAGCCTAATCTCTCAATATAGCCATTCATCTTCAGTGCATGCTGCATTGGAGATGTCCCCTCAGTCAACTTGGAGTAGAAAACTAGCTTAGAGATCTCAAACCTTCTAGATCTAGCTTGTTCATCAAAAAGCTCCCTTAGATGGTAGACTATGGTATTTTTATCCATAGCCTCATGTTGCTTCTAGAGCTCTGGTGACATAGAGGCAAGCATAATACAGTGTTAACCCTAGGGCGATTGCTCTCTGTTTTGATCTTGACAATCAAATTAATTGTCACTAATATCTTTATTAAGCCTTGCTTTGATAGTGTTCAAAGTTTCATCGCATTTGGTTATAAATTCCTCATTGAACAAGTCAAGCATTTCCTAGAGATGCCCATGTCCATTTTAGTTTGATTATGAGTATAAGGGTACTAATCTTGGCATTTGAAACTTAGCTAAGTGTTTAACTGAATTATGGTTGCGTATGTCATATGATCATGAAAAGTGATATGGTGTATATGTTGCTATGATGAAATGGAAGATTACTTGAGATATTTCACTTTGTCATGCATACATATGAAAATGTGTAAAATGTTCACACATACATGTCAATTAAACTTATATGTTGTTATGAACCGCTAAGCATGTTATGGTTAGCGTGTGAATGTTTCACACGTAGGTGTAGATCGTAAGTTGTTGACAATAGAAGAAGCCTATAGAGAGAGAAAGTGAAGAACAAGTTGTTGGGGTGGGTGATACAACTTTATTTTGTGTATTTTCTTATGGGGTTGGGAAGTAGTTGTGTCTATCCTTAAATACATGTAAAAGCTATATTTTCGATGAATTTTGTAAACATTTTGGGTGTATGTGGGCCCTATCTTTTATATTATGAGACTTAATATTGACACACCTTTTATAAATTATTTCTTTATATTTTCCTTAAGTCATCATGGCCGTGGTGCAAAGTTATTTTATAAGAATCAGTTTTTAACTCTCATGCATTGTATTATTTCTCTCTATAATTGGGAAGGGTGTCCTAATTATATGGTGGGGTATTACATTTTTTGTATTAGAGCTTAGATTTAGGTGATTCTAGACCTAGGCATGGATGGGTTGTATAACAAAATATCAAATTGTCCTATATGACACTAATGTGGGCTCTTCTATGTCAGCATATAAGTACAAGAGAGATATGGCTATAATGAGCATGGGGTTGACGGTAATAGCAGCTCTCCAGAGTGTGGTGAGCTTTTTGACTCAGTGACTGAGCAGATATTGGCATTGCTACAAAGGATAGCATAAACTATGCCATAGGCTGTACCACCTCCTCCTCCATCTCCTTCGCCAACACTGCCACCACCTCTACCACCGCTGAGAGTATAGTTGGATAAAGTCAGAAAGTATAGAGCTATAGACTTTCTAGGTAAGAGTGATGATGATGTAGCTGCTGCTGAGTTTTGGCTAGAGAAGACAGAGAGGGTATATGAAGACCTCTAGTGCCCAGATGATCTTAGGGCAAGGTATGCAATGTCATTACTTTAGGATGATGCATATGTTTAGTGGAAGTCAGTTGTGATGAATCTGTATGTACCACAGCCACCAACTTGGGAGTTCTTTGTGATAGAGTTCAAAGAGAGGTATGTGCCACAAGTTTTTGTGGATAAGAAGAAACGTGTGTTTTTCAATCTAAGATAGAATGGCAGGCCAATGGAAGAATATGAGAGGGAGTTCACCCGACTGAGCCGGTATGCAGCTGGGAATATTACGGATGAGTCTAACAAGTATCGTAGTTTTGAGTAGGGTTTAGATGCAAACATTGGGTTTCATATGGTTGCACAAAGGTACCGAAATTTCTCCCAATTAATTGCATCAACAATTAGTGTGGAGTAGATAAAGAATTTGAAAAGGCCTAGTGAGTCATCAAGAAAAGATTTGAAGAAGCCTTCCTTTCAATGCCATCCAGACATCAAGCAAGAAAGCTCGTATAGGTCAAGGTCAGTACCGGTAGAGAAGACAGAGTAAGGGCCGTGCTCATTTAATTTCCACTAGGTAGGGACCACCTTTTGGAGCCACCTCCACTATTACTAGTAGCCATAGTTAGAGAGAACTGGTACCAAAGTGTATATCTTATAGCCGAAAACACTGAACGGAATGTTTGGGACCTGCAGCATGTTACAATTATGGGTCCAGAGATCAATACAAGAGAGATTACCCCTACCCAATTCATGTAGTTTTGATACATACTCAGGTTTTAGTGCTTGCTTTGGGTAGGGACCGAGGGCATATCGGAGGCCGTAGGGGTAGACAAAGACCAGCAACTTCAGAGATAGTAAATTGACCAGGGTCTAGTCGCACACCAGCGAGAGCTTATGCTATGAAGGCAAGAGAGGATCAGATTGAGACTAAAGTCATTGTGGGTATGTTTTCTCTGTATGGCTTTGATATATGTGCTCTTATAGATCTAGGTACTACATATTCTTATGTTTGTACGAGCATACCCAGTTAGCACAATATGATTAGGGAGAACTTAGAGTATGAGATTGAGGTCTCAAATCCCTTAGGCCATAGTATGATAGTGAACAGTGAACGAGGTTTTTTGAGATGTTCTTTAGTAGTACATAGGAAAGAGTTTCCCGCATATCTTATTGAATTACCTTTCCATAAGTATGATGCCATCCTAGGCATGGATTGGCTCTCTAGACATGGGGCAATAGTAGGTTGCAAGTCTAAGTTAGTGCTACTTAAGACAATGGGTCAAGAGATGTTGGTGAGAGGCGAGTTATTTCCTCAGCTTCCATAAGTCATATCCATAATAAAGGCTAAGCGGATGATGAGAAAAGGGTGTTAAGGTTATTTAGCTGATATCATTGACATTAGAAAGGGGGTCCAAACCTCAAGGATATCTCTACTGTTAGAGATTTTCTAGATATGTTTCCGAAAGACCTACCAGGTTTGCCAACTGAAATGGAGGTAGACCTTTCGATCAAGCTTACTCTAGGCATATGGCCTATCTCCTCTACACCATATAGAATGGCACAATCGAATATGAAAGAGCTCAAGGCTCAACTGCAGGAGCTTCTTGATAATGGTTTCATTAGGCCGAGTGTTTCTCCTTGGGGTGCACCAGTTCTTTTTATGAAGAAGAAAGATAGATCTATGAGGTTATGCATAGACTATAAACAGTTAAACAAGGTCACTATCATGAACAGGTGTCCATTACCATGGATTAAGGATCTCTTTGATCAATTTAAAGGAGTAGGAGTGTTCTCCAAAATAGATTTGAGATCCGGATATCATCAGTTATGGGTCAAGATGGAAGATATAGCCAATACAACATTCAGAACAAGATATGGCCACTACATGTTTTTTGTTATGCCATTTAGGTTAACTAATGCTCCAATAACTTTTATGGATCTCATGAACATAATCTTCATACCTTATCTAGATCAGTTTGTGGTTGTTTTCATTGATGATATCTTGGTGAACTCAAAGAATCCAGAAGTAACACCTTATACCTTTGGATATTGCTTATGCTTGTATTATATTATCATATATTGTGTGAGAATAAGACAGAATCCTGTTTACAATGATGGATAAATTTTTTTTTGAATCATATACTTTGTACCATTTAAGAATTAAGCAAAGCATAACAATTTGACTATTTACATAATATATATATATCACATCACTGCATATGCACTTTATTATACGTATGAAGACATACATCCCAAAATATAGATGTCATGTTCCTATACAAATGTGCAATGAAAGGAGAGCGATTGGTGAGGCTCGACCAGTGACTTGTGATCCATATCTTTTATATAGTATTCACCTCTAAAAGTAGCTAATTACTTGACTCTTCCTGAAAGATGGTGCAATTTGGTGAGTTGCGACTTGGTGAGAATAATCATCAAAAGCTTTCTAAAGTACCAAGCAAATTAGAATTACAAGTAACAATCGGCATTCGTACACATTTTAGATGTCATTCTATTTATCAATATCATATGAATATAAATCATATTAAATCATATAAACATTTCATTTGCTTATGCTTATGTCATTTTCATTTTGTAGTGACCAGGCTAAACAGACATTATCCCGAGTCTCTATGTGAACATTTGCATTTGCTAGCTATCTTGTTTATTTGAAATATTTGCACATCTATTAGGCCATAGGCCTTTTCTTTTGCTTTTGAACATTTGTTTGGGTCATAGGCCTCTTATTTTGCTTAACAATGCCATTTAGCTAGTCATAACGCCTTTTAAGTCCATATGCATATGCATTAGCAACAATTATTATACATTTCAGTCAACATTTGCCTTGTACAAAGAAAACCTATACATGTAATACAAACACGTGCTTTATATTCAACACAGTCCCATTGGCCATATCATAGCAATTATATAATTCAAATAAAGCAAATCAAATCACATTACACGTAGTACATAATAATCACACGTACCAAAGAAATTGATAATTAAACTCATATTTTCTTTTAATATTGAACCTCTAACTTTTTGTCTTTCACTTTCTTGGGGGTCTCCAATATGCTGTAGGCATAATTGAATGTATACTTAGTCAATTGGAAGGTAAATAAACATAGTGAATCTTAAACAAATTGAAATATGCATAATATGGACCACTAAGTAGGGTTTGGTATTATGGTAGTGTGACCTTCATTTTTTCAGTAGCTTATAACTTTTCATATACTAGTCCAATTTGTATAATTCTTATTTATAATTAAAGCTAATATATAGGGATATAACATATCTAAATTTCAGAACAATTATACCACTTTGTAATTTTTGATGCAATTTATATGAATGTTCTGCTTTCTACCCTTAGGTAGTTTTAGGACACCAAATTTGCTTCTTCAAAACTTACAACACGTAAGTCATATTTTCATGAAATTTTGTATGAACATAGATATATTAAAATGGAACATTTCTTATGTTGACAACTTTCTTTTGTTATGCCTCTATTGTCCTCATATGGTGGGGTATTTATGATTTGTCAAGAATAGGGTGGGCATTCAAACCAGTCTGAATTTTGAAGGTCATAACTCACAACATACATTACATATTGAGGTAATATTTGTGCTAAAATTTATCTAAGACATATACCTATAACTTTTATGTTTTGACCGTTTACAGATTATGTCTCTATAAGGAGCTCAAAATGGGCAAACAATTGACTGGACCTACAAAGACACTAACCAGGCAGCTCAAATATAAAACAGACATGACTCTCTTGACCATAACATAACATCCTCTCATAATCTGGTCCTAAAATTCAGAATAAAACTATATAACACAGATATCTACAACTTTTATGTTTTGAGTTTTGTCAATTACTGATTCTATCATATAGAAAAATAATCAAAACAGCAAGTGATTCAGCTAAATTCCACAATCGAACCAGTCACAATCATATGCCAATATTTTTTCAAATACCAAATCATGCAAAACTATTTATATATCCATAAATCTAAGACATGAAACTACAAGTTGCTAATATGGAGGCCAACGTTTTGCCTTTAAAACATAATTTAAACTTTGATTTAGTTACTAATACTCTATAAATCATAATCTACCACCTCTTAATCAAATATTTACAACAAATAAAGGGTAGCAAACTCACTAGATGGCTAGCCTCCTTAATTTGCAATTGAAACTTTGAAGGAAAAGTTAAAGAAATGGATGAAGAAAGGAGGATAATACTGAAGGGTTTTGATAATGTATCACATACATATAACGCAGCGAAAATAAAAATTTTCAAAACCCAAATCAAAGTATTTTCATGTGCCAATTAAAACTAACTTAACCAAAGAAAATTCAGAATTTATACCTTTATAATTTCTTGATTTTTCTTCAACTTCTCACCTTGTTGGGTTGTAGCAAACCACAACAATCCAATCTAGGATTGTCTCTAACAATATCCACA
>CATIWF010037988.1:0-151604 GCA_949630135.1 Balakata baccata | reverse complement strand
GCACCAGAATAAAATTAGTATTTTTCCGATTTTGTCTCAATTTCTGATTTTCTTAATTAATTACAATTAATATTCATATTGTTATTTTTCACTTCTATTATATCTGTATTTAGACTAAATATTATAAATAATAATCAAATTTTTTTTCTATAAAATATTAGTTGTTATAATAAAAACTAATGATATTTTATAAGTGAAAAGACATATCTTATCTATACGGTGAAAAAGCGTATGATAAAATATTGTTAGCATTTCTCTTTTCAAAATATACACGATCATTTATTAATTAATTGCATTAAAATTCTTAAATCATTTTCCAAATGCTATTTAAATAATTTTATTATTATGAACTTTGAATCGCATTTGAAATATTTCATATATTATTTTTAACACATAAAAATAACTTATTATTTATTTATTTTTAATTAGAAATGAGGCAACAAACCAAAACATCATGCAATGCAAATTCTAGTTTTCACATACTAGAAAAAGTTGAGAAGAATGTGCCTCTTGTTAACCACGTTTTGCTATATATGAAAAATTTACGGACTGTCGGTGGTGGGCTTAGTCCCCCACTATGAAATTGGTCACAAAAATAATTCTGTTGTTCTGCGTGTGTTGGAGAAAATGAAAATGGTTCCGCTATGTTTGCGTTCTCTCTTTTTTCTTTTATTTATTTGGGAAAGCAAATTAACTAAAATCAATATTTTAATAAAATATCAGAATTTTAGGTATTTCAGTAGTTAATTTCTTAAACATTACAGAAAAAATAAATTAGAACATAATAAAACTCGAACGATAAAAATATTATATTCTACTAAAAAATTATATATATATATATTATTTAATAATATAGTCAATAAAATGGGTGAATTTCATATTATGTACTTCAATTATGTAAATTGTAATAATCTGATACCTTAAATATTATTTATAACACAAAAATACTTAAATTTTTATTTTGTAACTAAATGGTACTTTATTTTCAGTTGTTAGGATCTGTTTAACATTGTGTTTGAAAAAAGCGATTTTTAAAAAAAAATAGTATTTTTAATTTTTTTAAGTTTTGAAAACTTATTTTTGGATAGAAGTGTGTAAATAAGTACTTTTTCTAGAAGTATATTTTAAAAAAGCATTTGAAAAAATTTTAAAAAATAATCAATTAAATAAAAAATTTGCTTTTAAAACACCTAAAATCAATCCCAAACATCTCCTTGTTTTTTCTAATAAAAATATAATATAAAATATCTACATTAAATAAATTTAAATAAAAATAATATTCAATTAAAAATAAAAATATTATTTAATTATAAACTAAAAATATTATTTAGCTACAAAATAAAAATTAAAATAATTTTTAGTGTACCAATCTAAAACTATTTACGTAATTGAAATATTATAATGAAATTAACCTAAATGAAACTCTTTTTGCATTCAGATGCCAGGAATCCTTGAAATCATGCAATCTGACAGATTCTTTCACCGCTCACAAAGTCTTAACAAAGTGAAATGAGTAGCCAACACCGATTAAATTATATAATAATATATATTTTATTTTTATTAAATAATATAAAAATAAAATAATTAAATATATATAATTATTAAATTAAATTAATTTATTAAATCTGATTTATTGAAGAATTTATGATAAAAAAATAAGTAAAAATGTAAAATCAATAATACCTCTTAAACATATTTCTCAGCTCAAAAATCAGTTTGGGAATTTGGGCCATGATGGGATATAATTTTTATTTAATTATATAATTATACACATATATTTCTTTGTTTTAAGTTCATGGCCAACATATATGTGTACATGTAGGCATAGGGGAAAAAAAGTATTTTTTTAATCCATAAATTTTATAAGTTGTACAATTCAATCTTTTAACTAACAATTTATTCAATTTTCTATTTTAAGTATAAAATCTTAATCTTAAAATTAATTTATGAAATATAACATCTAATTAATGATAGTTAAATAAGTCAATTGAATAAAATTTCAATTACTTCAATTTAAGAAACATTCAACCAATGATAATCGGTGGGTTCTTTTTTTTTTTTTTTTTTTGTGCTTCAAAAGCGATTTTGGGTTGCTTAAAAAAAAGTGATTTTGGGCCAAATTGACATAAATTTAAAATCAAATTACTATATGTACACCTTCCCTCCTATAAAACATAAATACTTGTTTATGAGACATTCCTTTAATTTACCATTAAATTCGATCAACTTCTCAATTATTAATCATTCCCAACTTAATTAAGGGAAGTTTCATGCATAATAAAACTAAAAATCTTATAATCCACGAAAGGTGTGGATAAGTTAACACGAAAATATTCATCCAACTTAATCAAAATTTTCAAGTTTAAACCCTGAATACGCAATTATTTTAAAATTTTTGTAGAAGTTAGAAGTGTGCAAAACCGAAACCGATTTAAATTCAGTTTAGTTTGTTAAGTTTTCAGTTTATTCAGTTTTATTCTCAATTAAAATTTTGATTTATTTGGTTCAATACGGTTTTGAATGTTCAAAAACCGATTAAACCGAATCGATATTTTATTTATATATATGTTTAATGTTTTATTATAATTTTTAGATAAAAATTATAATTTGTAATATTTTATTTTGATTTATGGTACAATAAAGTCATGAATTATGAAAATTTATTTTAATTTATAATAATTTATTTTAATTTAGAGTAATTAATAAAGTTATAATAATTAATTTTGATTTATAAAGTAATGATAATGGATTTTAAACCACAAAATTACTGTAATTAAATTTAATTTGTGATAATTATGGTAGTTGATGAAATAATGATTATATCAATTTATCACAATCAATATTTTTTATCTTAATTTGTAATAATTTATAGTTATATTATTTAATTATAATTTATGTATTATGATGGATAAAATTATGATAATTGGTTTAATTTTATAATAATTAAATAAAGTTATGGTACTTAGTTTTAATCTATTATAATTGATTCGATAAAAAAATATATTATAAATATTGATAAAATATAATAATAATTATAATTTATATAAATTTAATTAATTAACAAAACTGAACCAAGTCAACCTAAAATATTTTAGTTCGTTTTATAAATTACATCGGTTCGGTTTTTATAAATTTGGTTCAGTTTTGAACGAACAGATCAAATGCTCACATTTGGTGGGAGTACTTTACTGCACTTTGAGATTATACCCAACAAAATTAAGATTAGTTTTAACTCATTGACATATAAATAGAGAACATACGTAGTTTTGCAAAAAAAAAAAAAAAAAAAAGGTAAATCTCTACTTGTTTGTTTGCAAAACTATACTCGAGCAGTAGGAGATTCAGATTAGCCATACCCATGCTCAGGAGTGAGGCCTGAGAGGAATGTGCTTCAAATTGTTGCTGCGAAGAACCGGACAGACAAGGACCGTCCTCTGGTCCGATCTGATTCGATAGGATAACCAGAGAAGGATAGAAGCGGGTTCAAGTTCAACAATGGAAACTACATCGTTTTGAAGCCGCAAAAACGACGTCATTCATATTTTATGCATTTTTATCTGTTCCAGGGCATTTCACAATTTTCATCTTCTCCCTCGTGTGTGATTAGTGACTAGGGCATTTGACTTTTATCAATTAATTTATTATTTATTTATTTACAAAAATTTTAATATATAATTATAACAATTAAAAAATCGATTAAAACAACTTTTTAATAAAATATTTAATTATATAAATACATAAATTATAACTGAATATATTATTCCTTTATTTATTCATATTAGAGTCAAGTATACATTTATAAATATAAATTTTTTTTTTTTTTTTGTTAAAGGTGCATATTAATCTATAAACTAGATTTTATGAAGATATTTATCCCTTCAATTTTGATTCAGTGTAAATAAATTAGAACAGTAAGTTGACTCGTTCTGGTGAGTAGTGATTCATTTTACATGATATAATTCAAAAACTAATTTGTACTAAATTTAAAACTCAATAACTTATTTATATAGAATTAAAATTAAAAGAGTAATTCGATCCATATATTATAATTTAAAAATTAATTTATTTTTTTTAATTGAAAAAATAAAACACCTTATAAATATATTTAAAAAACACAATAGTTCATAAGTTACATACCAGAAATAACCATGCACTTACGCTCGTTAAAGACAAAATCACACCTAGAATGCATATTCCAAAAACAAATACTAAGACCTGAAATGAATAAATATAAAAATTAATTGCTTATCAGTTCAAAAACTGAATAAAAACATAAAAAATCTAGATTATGAAAGCGATCCTTTTCGGGGGAAAAAATCTCATTTCTCTACGCCAACACGTAACCCCAAAAAAAAATATCTGGCTGAGATATTATCGTCCTTCTATGACGTGGCATTGGAGTGATTTATTGACACGTGTAAAAGCGCTGCCATGTGGAGCCTTTATTGGCCCCAACTAGGCCCAAAGAACACCGCCTCCTCCTCCTTCCTCTCTCCGCTTCTTTCTCTGCTAAATTTTTCCCCAATTTATTCTTCTCCTCTCTGGATTCAGAAATAGCAAATATTATAATATAGAAAACGACTCTCAAGTCTTGTCTATCTAAACCAGCAATACGAAATGCAGGAAGAGAATCTCAGGTGGAATATCCCCTCTCCGTTACCGGATCAAGAGGCAATGGCGAGTGGCTGTGTCAGGAAGTTGACTCCGACGAATTCCGGCTCCTCTGCCATAACCGATACTACCCCTAGGAATTCCTCGATTCACAATGACTCCTCACGTCCCGTAATCTCTCAGTTGTCCTTTTCTCTTATATATATACATTTTTTTTTCTTTCACTTTTTTTCCCCTATTTGTTATAGAAACAAAATTTACAGACCTGAAAAGAGAAAAAGAATAATATATAAGTAATGTATTAGTACCCATTAGGTTTATGTGCTTTTTAGGTTTGTGGTCGTGAATTGTGAGTATATAGGTTTTTTTTTTTTGTTGCATTGTGGATCCTATTTCTTAGCCATGATGACTGAAACGTTAGGGGCATAATTCTATCTGTAGTTCTGGAGAAATTTTGCTTCAGATCAACCACATGATAGTTTGGATATGGGATTTGTCACTGGATGATAATCTGGTGACAGGAAAGGCAGTGGAAATGTGTATATTTTATGGTTTTATGCTTAGAAAACGCCTAATTTGTGATTTTTTTTAGATGTTGAATAAGTTTACATTTTTATTGTTTAATTATACCAAAAGGTACGTGGGGATTTAAATTCTGCACTTCACCTTTTTTTTTTCTTTAAATATATATCTAGAATAAATTTCTTGCACTGACATAAAATCTTGGAGTTGAAATTCATCAGATGTTAATGTGCTTGGTTGATCATAACAGTTCTTATATAACCTGTAAGGTCTGTTGTGATATGAATATAACTCGTACTTGTTTAGGGATCTATTATGATGATTAACAATTTGTATACGTCTACGCTTGAGAAAGTAGGATAACCTGTCATTTTTATCCTGGAGGCTGTCTTCTCCTTTATTAGGGTGTCCACTGGTCTATCATCCTTGTGACTTGTTTGTTCATTTGCCTACAAAAGTTATGTCCTATCTTTCACCAAATAAGAGGTAGGTAGTAGACAGAAAAATCTGTAGTAGAAGTGACAATCTAAGACACCATGGAATTGAAGTAATCAAGGAAAACAAATTGGATGTAGGTGAGAGAGAATACAGTTGTAAATCCTAATAAATCTATTTCATCCATATATATCTGCCAACTGTACATATCAAACATATGAAAACGAAGATGCAATTTCTGTAGAGGGGTCATTGCTATTATGAATTACAAGTGGGATGGTAACTGGAAATTTCATTGAGGTCCTTTCCACTACCGGGAGCCTGCCTTTTCTTTTCATTTTGTTCCCTCATTAAGCAATCCAATATGGAATCATAACTTTACCATCTAGTGAATGTCCAGCAAAATTTTAATACTTGTTTTGACAATTTATGGCAGGGCCCATCAACAGTGTGGACAGATGAAAAACACAGTTTATATCTTAATTCATTAGAAGCCTCATTTGTTAAGCAGTTGTACAGCTCTATTGCTTTGCGTGGTTGCTTGCAGAAGATCTTATGGGGCCCATGCTCATCCCAAGCAGGGCCAACCAATAGTTTTGATTCTGCACATCAGGTAAGGAGGACCTCTCTCTCAGTCTTTTTGCATGTGCTTGTGTATGTGCACTCTAGGGAAGTGAAGGGGAGAGTGGGGATTTTAGTTGCAGTACCACAAAGCCCCTACAAAAAGGAAAAAGAAAAATGGAGAGAGAGAGAGATCTTCACACATTCCAGAGCTGTTCTGTCCTTTTTTGTGTATTTTTCCACGTGTCATGAGGTTGTATCTGCTTGCTTGTTTCATATCCTTGGTTTTATTTCAGTTCATGGTTCTACAAGAAGGGTCCTGGCAGAAGATCAATCCCAAAAGGAATATGCCTGTTTTGGAAAGCACAGCTGATTCTCATTTTGTCCAGGAATATACTTGTATACACCATTTTACATCTTCAGTCAAACGGTGTTCTGTGGCATGTCATGATGAAGAACACAGAGTAGCCTCTAGTGAAAGGTTGCATGTAGGAGAGAATTCTACTTTCCGTTTAGCTAGAAGCTCAGAACAGCACTCTTCATCAAGACTATACCATAATAGTTCAGTTGGCATTGCCATAGGTATCCATTTCTCAACATATCCTGGAATGTTATTAAGATATTTTGTTTCTATGACTTCAGTGGCAAGTGCTTGCAATCAGTAATTCCTTCTGAAAATTATCTCTGGCTTGATATTAATCTATATGAATGCCAATGCAAAGTCCCACCCCTCTCTACGTGTCTTGTAGTGCTGTGGCTTGCACAGACCATGGGCTAATGCAAAAATCAATTGATGTTCTCCATGATAAAAGACGGAGCAATTATTTCAATTGTGTCTATATTTGTCAGTGAGGCTGCATGACATTCACTTCTTACCCTGTGCACATCTTACCTGTACTGAAGTCTGTGGTTTCCTGCAGAGGTTTCAGATCAGAACTTTGTAGATTTAAGCCAAGGAGAGAAATCAAACTGTAGGGCAAGGGCAAAGAGGTTGAAGAAGGTTGCGACTCATGCTTCAAGCAATGATAAGGTAACTTACAGAATTGGACTTGGAACTTTTATTTAGACACTCAGTTTCAATTTAGTTTTCAGACATGCAAGTTTGGTTTTGTGTGTTTACAAGTTTTGAGTTCGGAGAAATATATTTCAGGTTGTACCATCTGGGAATCCTGGTATGAACAATGCTTCAACTGCCAGTCGAGCTTCCTCTATTAGAGAAGAGCAGGTGAATCAATAATTAAGGTCAGAAAACCTTAATAATTTCGTCTATCGAAAATCTGAAAATCATTATTACTTAAGAGAGAGCTAAGTGGGAATTGAAGTGCGAAGGTTGAACTTGAACTCTTACGAAGAAAAATGGTAAATACATGATATTAAGTAAATTGGGACGATTTTTAGAGCTGTCAGCCAAGAAACAAAAGTTTATTAGATGAGAGTTGGTTATTATTTTTCATTATATGAAGAAGTTTGAAAGAGGATGATTTTAATCAATCTTGTACAATAAATAAGCATTTCTGTTTTTGCTCCTATCTTTTCTTTTCATTTGTTAGACTACAAACTGGTGCAGTTTTAACCTGTAACAATATGTGAAGGTTTTTCATGTGGCCAAGGAAAAGATTCATTTGGGGTTATCCTTCTTGAAAATTACTCTTGCTTAATTGTTATAAATTTTTTTTTTGGATATATGATAATTTTATCAATATTTTTTATGAATACATTTACGAATCTATTTCAAGAGAAAACTTTCACCTTTTAATTTGTATCGGTACGTATTTTTCATTTTGGATACACATTAAAAATAATTTTAATCAATATTAAAAACAGGTGGTATCCGTCTAATTTCATCAAATTTATATTTTACAATTTAAATTTATATTGCATAAAATAGGAACGTGGTTTCCGTTGATAATAATTCATAATCCATCAAGTTTGAAAATGAATTATTCCATTTATTTATTTAGTTCCTTAGTTTAAATTTTAATATGATATGATATTGATTTTATTTCACAAAAACAAAGCCACGAATTTGAATTCAATTGAATTAGTCTAAAATGAGTTGAAATAATTCATATACACCATCCGTTGCATAAAAATATATTTAATTTTGTTTATATGTCAAAAATTATAGTGTATTTTTTAATATTGTGATTAACATTTTAATTTTATTAATGAAAAAATAACATTTAACATTTTAAAGTCTATAATTGGATTAAGGGATTTAAATGAGAAATTTTGAATAATTTATGGATGATGTCAAATCTATCATTTGGTTTTCTTTTTTAAATAATCTATTGATAGATTTGACATAATCTATAATTTGTTCAAAATTTCTCATTTAAATCCAAAATTTATAAATTTTGAAAAATTATTCATCCATCTAAATTCTTTATTTTTTAAATATTTAATTTCTGTTTATAGGTGAAAAAGTCTAAAATCTATAGACTTTATTTTTGATCAATGAGGAATTGCTAAATTTTTTATTCCAAAATTGTACATAATAAATTAATAATATTTTAAAACTATCATTAATTATAAAAAATAAAAATTAATTTTCTTTTAATTATTATTATTATTTTACATAATATAGTGTTAATATGCATTAAATTATTAATAAAAAATATTTTTTAACAATATAATTAAAAATTATAACACATAATAATTTTTTTTATTTTTCAACTTTTAAATTAACACATTTTATTTTAAAAATTTTTTAAGTATATAATAGAATTGATTGTATATGTTTAATTAATAATAAATTATCAATATTTAATAAATAATAAAATTGAAAATTAATTGTAAATTCATGAATTATGGTAATTAAACCAAATATAAATATAAGAGTAATTAAATAATTAATATATAAATTTTATAGTTAAACTAAATAATCTAAAATTTTACAATTTATAAATTTAATGAAACTTTTGAACTTTAAAATCACTTCATCCAAATGGATCAAAATTTCTTTAAAATGCAATTTTAATGATAAGAATTCTTAAAATCATTTGAGTTCTTATAAGGATAAATTTTTAAATAGATTAAATTTATTAGATCAAGTCAATTATATAATAATATACATTTAATTATTTTATTTTTACATCAACTAATAAAAGTAAAGTAATTAAATATATTTAATTGTATAATTAAATTGGTTCGGGATGTATTTAAGAATTTCTCAGATAGAAGATTGGATTCTTAAAAAAGCAATCCTAGGTGTCAGCTTACTATTGGCAACACGAGAAACTGGGCATACAAGTTACGGAGGAGGACCTCCTCCAGCAGCACCACCATGGTTGAGCCTATAATATTTTCCTTTTATTAACCGCGGACTCAACTAATTTTTTAACGGAATCAAAATTAAATAATAAAATATAAATATTTTAATAATAAATTTCATGCGATCACTGATAATTGATTATATTTTTAAGTTTTTCAAGATTAATAATTGATTATGCCTTCAACTTTTTTATGGAAGTTGAAAAAAAAATTCTAATAGCTTAACATTGAATCAAGCTATTATACGAATGAGATAATAGCCAAAGACAAAAAAAAACTTTTCTCATACAAGTGCGTAATATACAACAAACAAATTTTTTATGCTAATAAAATATTACCTAACTTACATAATTGCCTCGCTCATGAGTTATGAGTATAACTGAAGCTAAGTAGAATGAGAAAATAGATTTCCCTTTGTATTTTATATCCATCACTTTACAATGTATTTATACTTGTTTAAGTGATAAATGATAAGAATGATAGCAATGATAAGTAAATGTCACGATCCAAACTGGAGATCGTAACAGACGCTAGGGGATGGATAGATTTAAGGCCACCAAAATCCGTAGCAAGTCTAAATATAAATATATCTCGTATCTCAATCATGTATTAATATAAACCATGTTAAATATATACTTATAACCATAACATCACAAAAGGGAGAGTGTATACTCATCCGACATATTTCCATATAATATATAGTCTAACATTCCTATTTAAGATATTGCAGAGATATAGAATATGCAATACAATACGATAAGTAATTTTTAAAAAATATTACATCAAACTCTTGCAGAGTGAGAAAGATGCGGGGTAGTTCAAAACAATATTAAGAGGATCTCTACTACTTGAGAAAAAAAAATGAGCGGGGTCAGCCTCCACTAAGTGAATCAATATCATATAACTCTATAACATACAGTCACATAATATTATACTAATATTATATATACATGCAATGAGTCCATGCATCATGAATAATTAATCATCAAACAATTGGATGAGTAACTCAAGCAGAACCCTAAACCTCAATTCTACTAGCTAATAGCTCTCTTAATTCCAGAGGAATGACATCCTGAGAGCAAACTCGATTAGAGTCATTTTCTCCAGTCGTTTACTTATCCAAATGATGTCGGTGCCCTGAGAGACGAACTTAATCAAGGTTATCACCCTCAACATCCATATGCATATCATATCCTAATATATTTCATTCCCTAAAAAAACGAACTCGACTAGAATATTTTATCAATCTATCCATAATCATAAAATCATTATTGGTGTACACACAATCCTAATGTAACCCATTAGGTGGCATATTCTGCTATAGTTCTCATCCCAACAATCATATCACATCATAGTCTCACCCAATCGAATCTCTAACAATTTACATTGAAGATAATAATAATAATAATAATAATAATAATAATAATAATAATAATAATAATATTATTATTATTATTATTATTAAGCATGTGAGAGAAAATGTAGGGGGAAGAGGTAGCATGTTATAAAATTATATAATATTAACTCATAAATTTGTAGATTTCCTTAATTGACGGCTTTTATGACTTTGAAGCAGCTGGTAGGGTTTTTGGAGAATTTATAAAAATATAAGAAATATCAATAATATTAAGAATAAATCTTAAATTTAGACTTTTCTAATATTTTTCTATAGAAACTTTTATTCAAACTTTAACGTAATTTCTACCGAAAATTTGGTAGCATCTCCTTTAAAAACTAGACAACTCCCGCTTATGGGTTATAATCCTATAAAATATATCATCATCATCTCAACACAGTCAATTACAATACAAGTCTCCAATTTATTATATACTCGATCAACATACATAATTAACTCAATAATTCATAACTTATTCATAATTCAACTTTATTAATAATCATCTTATAATTCTATTATAATGTCTGAATATATTCTTCAATAATTTCCATAATCATGCAATTCATCAAATTACTCAATAAAATAAATTTATCACATTAATTAAATAATATACTTAAATTTCACAAATAAATTCATATTTTACTATCTAAAAATGGCACGAAAGTGTGGTTGGTACTGGATGACTCAATTTAAGGAGCTGGAGATTTTGCCTAAAAAAGTCCGGTCAATGGTTACCGGACTCCAGCGATAGGAAAATTTTCAACGGCAACGGAATAACGATTAGATGGTACCAACAACTTCCTTAAGACGTGGAGAGTCTAAAAGTACAAGTCTTGTGTCTTGGAAGTGACTAGAAATGCCTAAATATACAAAATTTCCGGCGGCTCCGGTGAAAATTCTGAACTCTGATCAAGCTTTAAACAACGAAGCCCGGAGCTCTAAAGGTCTAGTCTAAGATTTTTGGATCTCATGAACTCATTTTCGGTGTTAGAATGTGAAAAGAGGCCAGAAGATGGAGAATCGGTAGGGGCAGCTTGATGCTAGAAAATTGTCCTGCCATTTTAGGTGAATTTGGCCGGATTTCTAAAAATCTGACATTGCCAAAGTGTTGGATAGCTCGAAATCTACTTGTAGCCCAAATTTTGCCTATATCGGAAGTCGTTTGGGTGGTGATCAGAAATGAAGATGGTGGGAGGAAGAAAGAAGAAGAGAGAGAGAGAGAGCTGAAGGAGAGATAGGGCTGGTACCATATTTATAGTTAGTGACATTTTTATAATTTTTATATCAACTATTGGGTTTTACAAAATTTTATTCACGAAAATAATAAAATAATGTATTATAAAAATTAAGGGTATTACAATAAGATACAACAAAGTTTATCTTTATTATAACAAATAGATTAGAGAGAGAAGAGATAAAATCTATCCCATAACAATGAGAACCATAACTTTTAATACTTCTAATATCAATAGTCATTATTTCTTAATTTATGAGATGATGCTATTTCTTATTTACATTCAACTTGATACAAGTTTAGTGCTAGCAAATAGAGATTCATATTCAAAGTCTCGATTAGAAATACTTAGAGTAGCAACAATAACAAACTAAACCTATAAGCCAAATTGAGCTCTAATTTTTCTTAAGAAAAATACCAACATTTAAATCATGAAGAATGGCAAAAGGTATATAATTTGAGAATTCAACAAAGCAACCCAAAATAAATTGAATAGCCCTAAGAGTCCTAAAAGCTAAATTCATATGTAGACATAGAGAGACTGAACATGTATGTAGAGGGTATTACCACACTTACCAAAAAAGATATAATGTTGAGACTAGCACAATGTTGAAGATGAACATAATATTTATACTAACTTCACACTTTACGACTGTCTTAATGACTAGTGAAAGGAACAAAGACTGGTAGTGGTAGGGTGACTGTTGCAATGACAGGAAAATGGAACATCAATTTACTTTAAAAGGCACCTAGGGGTAGGATGGAAGCGAAAACGAAGAAATTGAATACGAATAAAGCCATGGGAGTATTGAAATTTAGAACTTAGTGGGGTCTCTCTGGGTTCAATTTATCCCACTCAATTATATGTAGGTCACACTTGCGATACATATTGTAACAATTTACACATTTCACAAGGAATGATAATTGAATCCACATCTGTGGTGCTCCACCCTGATCCTAAATTTTTTTTGTGCTATGTAGGTCGCAGTTGCAATATATATTGTAACAATTTACATATTTCACTAAGGATGACAATTGGACCTACATTTGTTGTGCCCCACTTTGACCCTGATTTTATTTAAAGTTAAAATATTTTTTATTTAAAAAATATATAATTAACTCATTAATTAAAATAAAAATATATTTTTAATTTAAAAAAATAATAATAAATTCAGAATCGGATCGGAGATCTCTAAAATTTTCCTAGCGAGGAACAGAACTGTATCGAAAGACGGAATGTATTTTCGGAGTCGGGGACAGAAAACTCTGTCCGAAACCGCGCGGTTGCCATTCCTAGATTTCACTGTTATCATTCACCGTCTGAAAGATGGGAAAGAGGCCTTAAATAGCTAAACAATATAAAACCTTAAATTAAATAATTCAAGTCTCAATAACATAGTTTTTCTCTACCTAAAATTCCTTGAAACCCAAATCCTTCATTAGAATTGGCTCTAAAATCTCCATTAATCACACTTTAAATTACAACCCATGTTGCTGATTTATCCGTACCATCTGTTAATTTAATTTCTTTTTCTGCCTGATCCTTTTTGGACGAGAAAGATAAATAATTTAGAGAGAGTAAAGAAAGGAGCTTTGCTTGATGGGTGTTTTGTCAAATCTAAGGGGGTTGAGGACAGCAACTCAAGGAGGAGGATTACCTTTATCTGATGGGTCATCTTCCCCATCGTCATCTTCTTCAGTTTTGTCTCCTAAGAAGAAATGGTCAAACTTTTTGCCGGTTTTTGTTGTTTTTGTTATTATAGCGGAGATTGCCTTTTTGGGTTGTCTTGACATGGCTAATAATGCAGCTCTAGTTGATTGGGCTGATAGCTGGTTTTATAGGTCGTCTCCGTCGCAAGAGTCTGTGGGTAGTGGGAATTTTGCACAGGAATTTGCGGGTGTTAAGGAGCCTGAGAAAATTTCGGCTTCAGATATCTGCGAGGATTGGTTAGAGAAAGAGGATGCTGTGATTTACTCAAGGGATTTCAATAAAGATCCTATATTGGTTGTTGGTGCTGAGAAGGTTAGTTTAATTTTAACCATCTGTTTTCGTAGCTCCATTTCTATTTTTTTATATGACCACTTGATGCATTTTGGTTTCAGTTTTGTGAGCATGACGAGTTATTATTGTACTATTTTTAGTCAATTTGTTTGATGGATAGACCTCTGAGAATTAAGAACCTCTATGCACAATGAATACTAGGAAGAAAGAATTCTTGCAGCTGACTCCTATTAGTTTGAAGGATTAGTTAGATCAATTTGGTTCATTATGTACGGAATGGGATAGTAGGAATCAGAAACTTGATATTAAGGTGGCTGTGTGGTTAGCTCCAAATTTAGTACCTCTCCAAGCCCAGTATTCATTTGTTGCAATGTGGAAAGGTTCTTTGTACAAATTGATATATATATATATATAATTGAATAGAAATTTAGATAGTTCATTGCATGCCCTGGCTAAAATTTATGATCAACATAAATTCTGGTCAAACGGCCCAAGTACAACAGACCTATTCTTGTGCATAAAATTTACTTTCTGGAATAAATATTATGGAGAGCACAGAGCAGTTAATATTTTATCCATGCCGGAACCTTGCCATTTCTTGATGCTTATTGTGGTTGAATTAAATCTCATAATGGATAATGGTCTCCTCCCCCACTTCCACATTTCCATATTCATTATGCTTATGGTAATGTAAAAATTCTTTTTCTTGCCTTGATAATTTTAGACAATGAATTTTTTAAATGTATCCAACCTCTTTGTTGATGTCTTACCATTTTTCTCACATGCATAATATGTACACTTCCGTATAGGAGTTGAAGACTTGTGCTGTGGGATGCCATTTTGGATTTGAACCGAATAGAAAACCTGATGCTGCGTTTGGTGCACCTCAAAAAGGTTCAGCTAGTGTTCTACGATCAATGGAATCATCTCACTACTATGCAGACAACAATATAGAAAACGCACGACGGTGGGTAAGCACAATCTATAATATATGACTTAAATGCATTCTGAGAGAGTGTCTGTTTTTTTGGCAACAAGGAACTTAACGACGCATCAAGCTATCTTTCCAACTGTGTTCAGAGCTAATATATTATTCCCAGCATCCACAGTATGGAGTTTAACATTTCTTTTATGTGTGTGTATTATTGAAATGGAGAATTTTCATTTCAATTTCTATTACTTGAGGAGTTTGAAAGAGATCAGCACTGAGCTATCTTTTCTGTTTTAATTTTTGTTGCAACCAGGAAACCAGAATGGTGACTTGTGTAGGAAAGTTTTATGGTCATTCAATCATACCTGTAAGTTTTATGATCAGTCAGGCATACCCAAAGGATTATTGGTGGTCAATCACTGATGGCTTGTGGAAGTCTCTTTTTTTTTTTTTCTTTCCCTTTTGAACTTAAGAAATAGTCAATTTTTCTTAGGCTTCTCTGAAAATTCAACTATTTGAAGGAGATGAATTTAGCTTAGCTGTTTATTTATAGTACTCTAATGTTTGAGGCATGAGTGAGAGCGTCACATCGTGAAATGATACATTCATCTTCATGGCGTTTGATTCTTTTTATATGTTTAGATTGAAACCCTAACTTGCTTCGAAGATTTTCTTCTTTCCTTGGTTTAATAAATGCATAGGATCATATATATGATCTGTAAAAGCTTATTCTCTACCGGAACTTACCATCTGAGATACTAATTGTGTAGTTCCACTTCTTCTTCATGTGTTTGCAGAGGTTGAAACTAATCAATCTGGCATCCTTTTCGACTGCAATTCTTGCTGTTTTTTGTGAAATATTTGCAGCCTAGAACATTAGCAGAAAATATTCCTCTATTAATATGAAACTGATAGATTACTTTCATAGAAAATTAGGAGGATAACTGATATTTTAATTTTCCGGTGAATTAGGAGGGGTTTCAGTATTGTAATGACAACTAGTCTCTCCTCAGATGTGCCGGTTGGGTATTTTTCCTGGGCTGAGTATTATATCATGGCACCGGTTCAGCCAAAGACTGAAAAAGCACTTGCAGCTGCTTTCATTTCCAACTGCGGTGCACGCAACTTTCGTTTGCAAGCACTTGAGGGACTTGAAAAGGCAAAGGTTCTAATAGATTCTTATGGTGGTTGCCATCGAAATCGCAATGGAAGAGGTGGGCATGTCTTCATCGTAAATTTTCTATTTTATTCTTTGACCTAATGAGTATAGCCAAGTTACTATGTTTCTTCGCTAAATTGCAATCTCAATTTATAACTTTCCCCTTGAGATGTTGTTATGTGCCTATGACATCTTTATTTTGAAGTGTGCTAAGAACCCAACTCATGCGAGCTGAGTATGAGAGTGATTGGTAACTGAAAGAGAGGAAAGGAGAGGGAAGTAGAAAAAAGGATTAGAGAAAAAGAGAAAAATAGAGAATAGGACAGAAAGATAGAGATTTCAGTTCTATGAGCATTATCATTACTGATTCATTACAATAGGAAGCAGATTATGTTTTATACTCACAATAGCCATAATATATTGTAATTCGGGTGTTTGCTCAATACTTGTAATATGATAGGTTAAACTTCATATCTTCAGAAGTGAATTGCATTACAACATTAGTTGTCAAAGCTTGGGCACAGTGAGAACCTAAGACTATGCTTCATTTCTCTGGTGCTTACCCAGTTCGCAGACATGCATCTTAGGAACTGATGATAATGTTTTTTGGTTAAATTTAGTGGGTCACTGTGTGTGTCTTATTTCGTCATAGTTTTATTCTGATTCTTATATAATGGTATGATGAGTTCATCTACATGGAACCATGCCAAGTCAAAGGAGAAACTAAAATTTCGCTCTGGTTCATTTCTCCATCATTGATCATAACACCATAACACCACATAGCATTATTTGTAATGTTTGTTCTTCCGGAGTTATCCATGAAACTCTGATGTGACTTTTTTTTTTTGCTTTTGCAACAGTTGACAAAGTAGAAACTCTGAAACGATATAAGTTTAGCTTGGCTTTTGAGAACTCGAATGAGGAGGATTATGTCACTGAAAAATTCTTCCAATCTCTTGTAGCTGGTATGACCAGTCTTTTTCTCTCTCTGTGTGCTATAGACCAAGGTTAATTGTGCCATTACATCTTGTGCTTGAGAAATGGTAGCACCTGATTTTGTTATTGAATTTGTAAATATTTTGACAATATATAATATTTTCTCCAAGCCCAAAATTATTATTAATTTGTTGAGATAAATATTAAAAATAAAGTTAGAAGTGAGATGCTTAAATATAACCAAGATCTAAGAGGTTCATGGATGATGAAAACTGCAAGCAAATTATTGTAGGAACCATCCCTGTGGTTGTTGGTGCTCCGAATATTCAAGAGTTTGCTCCTGGACCTGGTTCAATTTTACATATTAGAGAGCTAGAAGATGTTGAGTCAATCGCAAAATCTATGAAATACCTTGCTGAAAATCCTGATGCATACAATCAATCATTAAGGTATAGTTCTGTCAGGCATAGCAAAATGATGATTTGATGTTTTGTTGGTTGATTTTGATTGATAACACATTTTGGAGATGGCATTTGTTATTTCCAATGTTTCCCTCATGAGAAGATGTCCAATAATCAGGTGGAAGTATGAGGGTCCATCTGATTCTTTCAAGGCTCTTGTTGATATGGCAGCTGTACATTCATCATGCCGTCTTTGCATCCACTTGGCAACTGTGATTCGGGAGAAAGAGGAACGCAGCCCTGAGTTCAAGAAACGCCCTTGCAAGTGCTCCAGAGGCCCAGAGACTGTATATCATTTATATGTGAGAGAAAGAGGACGGTTTGAGATGGAGTCCATTTTCCTGAGGTAACTGAATTGCTTTAGAAGTGCCAGAATCAATAATTTAAAGATTTGATTACATATGCGTGCATACTATCTTAACAAGTCCATGGTGCACAGGTCTGGAAATATGACTCTAAAAGCCCTGGAGTCCGAAGTTCTCAAGAAGTTCAAGTCAAAGAAACATGTGCCGGTCTGGAAGCAGGAAAGACCTGAAAGCATAAGAGGAGGAGATGATTATAAAGTGTACAGAATATACCCAGTAGGCATGACACAAAGGCAAGCTTTATACACCTTCAGATTCAATGGGGATGCTGATTTCCAGAATCACATGGAAATGAATCCATGTGCGAAGTTGGAAGTGATATTTGTGTAGAGCGAGCATTGTTATGATATGTCGGACGACTAGAATCACTAGGAATCTGGATCATCTGATATTCTTGCTCCTTGGTCGTCCTTGTACGTACCCAATGCTTCTTCACATGTGCAATGAGATGGTGTAAATAGTTGGGCAGGAAATGGGCGGGAGAAGCCGAAGGATACAAAGCTTTAATGTGGATGAGGATAATCATTATCATATTTGAGAGAACATAAACTTAGAGATATTCTTGAGATTAGATTGAAAAATCCTTTTTACTTTTGAGGCTGTTATCCTGAACTGCAATAAGTTTGAACATTATCCTGTTTTAGGTAAGTTTGAATGTGAAGTTAATTTGGCTCCAAATGATTCAATTGGCCTATTAAAGTTAATGTGAACTAGAAGACAAACTTATCTACGACGTGTATTATTTGGGACAGGGGCTATCCAGTGGAACTAAAAGACAAACTCGATGATCATCTTTTTTTATTATAAAAAATTATTCAGATGTATTACGTATCAATTATTGGATAAATATTTTACGGTATGTTAGTTTATAAACTGTTTGATAGACACTTAGTATATGTATACCTAAGATGCATCACATTCTGACAAAAAAAAAGAATAATTTGTGGCTGGTTGTTTTTTGTGTGAGCTTAATTAATTCATCTTTTCAACAAAAAAAGAAAAAAAGCAAAATTTCTTACAAACAATAAATGTTGATTCCAGAAAAATTAACTTACAATTAGATTTTAATTTCATGATTGTCTAACCATAAACAGAACTCAAATAATTAAAAAAAAAAAAAAAAAGGGGCAAACTCTCAAAACCACACACCAAAACCAAACCAACCCACATGTTTTTTCTTCTCATGTCTTTTTACTTTTGGCCGCGGATCGAAGGCTCTCGGCTTTTGCCCAGCTCGGAAGGTTAAAATGCTTTTTGGCTTTTTCTTATTAATAACTACCAAGAGATGATCTATGCCTGATTTGACTTCTCCTATTAGTTATTACCTGAACAGAGACACCAAAAAACAAACATAAGATGGCCCTTAAGGCTTACCAAGAGTCTCCTTCCTTCTCCTCTCTTCTTCTATCCCTACAAAATGGACCTCTCTTCTCTCCCTCACCACCGTTTCCTTCTTCTTCTTCTTCTTCCTCTTCTCTTACTCTTTCTAGCTTCCATATTACCACAATTTCCATATCATAATAATGTCTTCTCTTTCTTCTGTTCGTCTTCTTTCAGCACCACTATCCTCACGACCCAGATCAAGAATCTTTGCTGCTGGTCCTACGGTGGCTCAGCCTGCCGAGGTGGGAGTGGATGCTGAGAGGCTGGAGCCCAGAGTGGAGGAGAGAGATGGGTACTGGGTTTTGAAGGAGAAGTTTAGGCAAGGTATTAATCCTCAAGAAAAGGTCAAGATTGGAAAGGAACCTATGAAACTTTTTATGGAAAATGGGATTCAGGAGCTGGCTAATTTGTCAATGGAACAAATTGACCAGAATAAAGATACTAAAGATGATATTGATGTCAGACTTAAGTGGCTTGGTCTCTTTCACAGAAGAAAGCACCAATGTAAGTTTCTGCCTTTCTTATTTAGTTACTAGAATCTGTTTTACCTTTTATGATGTAGATTCTTGAAAAAACTTGTTAATTCACTCTTTTTTTTTTTTTAATCAAAACAACTTAAAGATCAACACTTGATCTCTCTTAGCCCACATCAATTATGTGGATAAGTATGTATTGTTGGAAGCGAAAAATATATTTGGATTGCGCCAAGTCAAAATTAGAAATTTTAAAATTTTTTATTTTAACTGAAACATGCAATCAAATATTATATGATATGAAAATAAATTTTTTATATTAATTTTAAGTATTTATCCATAACTTTTAGCAAAATATATTTTGTAACCTTTATAAATAATATCCATTTGACAAGATCACTTTATAATTTTAAGAATAAAATAGAAAAATAAAAAGTTTAGATAAATTTTTTAGAACTGAGTTTATTAAGTGCCTCGTCCTATGATTTTAAAAAAAAAATAGAAAAATAAAATGTTTAGACAAATTTTTTAGAACCGAGTTCACTAAGTGCGCAAACCAAGCAAAAAGATAAAAAATTTTAGTCGCGTTGATAAAACTCCTTTGCTAGTCACAGATGTATGATTTACAAAATTTCTCTCTTAAACTGAAAAAGGAAAAATTGAGAGAGAACAAAATTTTTCTCCTCGAGAGACATTCGTGTGTGCCAGAACAAACCCCCCCCACCCTATTTTAACCCTTCTGCCAAGCAGAAGGATCAATGGGTGGTTGGGGCAGTGAGTTTTAATTCTGTTGACCTTTTTTTTTTTAAATTTTTTAAAATTTTATGATTTATAATACAATGATGATGCAACAATTGCATAGTTCATTTTCTAACTACTATCATTAATTATAACATTAATATTCTCTTCTATTAACAATAGTAATTACTTTAATATACCATTGTGGTTTATTTAATTAACAATTTAATTAAATTATAATAATTTTAATTAACACTTTAATTAAAATTATATATAAGAGAAATAGTTAAAATTAATCAATATTAATTTTAACTCAAAAA
Source organism: Balakata baccata (assembly GCA_949630135.1). NCBI lineage: Eukaryota > Viridiplantae > Streptophyta > Magnoliopsida > Malpighiales > Euphorbiaceae > Balakata > Balakata baccata. The sequence goes on along the minus strand of CATIWF010037988.1, from coordinate 130,804 downwards.
GTATAAGTGATCATTTTTAATTTAATTCTCAATTAAATTACTCTCCACGTCATAAATATGGATTAGTCAAATAATTTATTTTGGGTGTGACTTATAAAGTCAATAATTTTATCGGAATGGAAATATAATATTAACTCCTTAATATTATATTGGAAACCATTTCCAAATTCCTCGTATACTCAGATACATTAAGTATCCTTACGGAATTCTTCTTATAATTACCGATAAAATTTCAAATATTAATTTAACCTCTAAATTATAATATTAAGTCCTCTTGTTATAATTTCGATATTGATTAGGGTCACAACGTGTCAAACCCTATTGGTCAATATTTTAATGAGTGATAATTTGCGTTCTGATTAAAATAAGACTTATTATTATTAATCTAATTAATAATTCAATCTTACATTAAATAAGTCATATTTTTCATGGCCATAAATTTATTTTATCAGAACCAAAATATCAACTTTATTAGGATTTTGCCCTGGTGCTACAGGGTAATGAGTCATGCTGTTAGTAATTTCATGTCTCGTTATATGATTAATTGTGGTGACTACGAGCTAGATTACCAAGCGTGAATAGCCCAGTACAAAGTAAGAGCACCTCCACAGCTACCTATGAAAGTACAGTATTGACACTTCAAGTCAAACGATTTCGAGTCATAAAAAACTCATATATTATGACCAAGATAATAACTGTTGACATCAGTTATTATCAGGTGTTATTATTCTGTACCCTTAACTCTTTAAGAATCTACTGGTTTATCTATATATCATTAAATTATGGAGAATGAAATTTTTCTTCAAAATAAATTATGTGATAATTTAGAGGTTCAATGATTACCTAATTCATTGTCCTATTCCGGTTATGAACATTTTTAAGATTATATTTTATCAGAAATATTTATCTCATTATTATCAACAACTTGATAATAAATTATTTGTGGATAATCACATGGCTGTATATTTTATAGTATATGTAACTACTGCATTCATAATTTAATCAACAACTTGAATATTTTATTATGAATATGAAATATACACGTGTCTATTATAGTATATTATTTAATAAATAAAAAGCAGTGAATGTACTAGAGTAGACACACCACTGATAACATGAATTTGCCTTGCACTTTTTCTTATGATCAGTTTGGTTCAAAATCGATTTATAGCCTGCCTAATTAGTGTGCCCAGCTTTTATTTGGTGGCTATACCCGATTTTATTATGAAACGTATTCTTGTCATATTTTTTTTTGCTTTGATTGTAAATGCACAATTAACTTTAGAATTGCAATGGAGATCCATGGATGATAAAGATTTTGGGGAAAGAAAAGAGTTGGAGAGGTTGATTCTGAGGCACCTGAACACTGCAAAAGAACTCGAGAGAGAGAGAAATTGACTCTTCATTCATTATAATCATATAATTATTCAGCTGTTCAGAATCAAGCAGGGCAGCTATGAAATTTCATTGATGGGTTACTTATATTTAGTTTTGAAGTAATTTGTTATGGATGTCTTATAATCAGATGGGAGATTTATGATGAGACTGAAGCTACCAAATGGGGTGACAACATGTGAACAAACAAGATATTTGGCTAGTGTGATAAGGAAATATGGTAAGGATGGTTGTGCAGATGTGACTACGAGGCAAAATTGGCAAATTCGTGGTGTGGTGCTGCCTGATGTGCCTGAAATACTTAAGGGTCTGGCTGAAGTTGGCTTAACAAGCCTGCAGAGTGGCATGGACAATGTGAGAAATCCAGTTGGAAATCCTCTTGCTGGAATTGATCCTGATGAAATTGTCGACAGTCGCCCTTACACCACCTTGTTATCTCAATTTATCACTGCAAATTCGCAAGGCAATCCTGCTATTTCTAATTTGTAAGTTCTTCCCACATTGTTGATTGAAGAATGGTGTAAATACATGAAAGACTAATATGCATTTAATGGATCATTGCAGGCCAAGGAAATGGAATGTATGTGTTGTAGGTTCTCATGATCTTTATGAACATCCTCACATTAATGATCTTGCTTACATGCCAGCTACGAAGGATGGACGTTTTGGATTCAATTTGCTGGTGGGCGGGTTCTTCAGCCCCAAGCGATGTGCTGAGGCAGTCCCTCTAGATGCTTGGGTCTCAGCAGATGATGTAATTTCGGTGTGCAAAGCAGTATTAGAGGCCTACAGAGATCTTGGCTCCAGAGGAAACAGACAGAAGACGAGAATGATGTGGTTGATTGATGAGCTTGTGAGTAAAGCATTCATATTTAGCAAATATTCTTTTGAAATTTGATCTCTTGTCAGAGTTTGTAAGAGCTTGGCTTGGACTTTTGTTATTGTTACGATTGCACAATGCAGGGAATTGAAGGATTCAGGTCAGAGGTAGTGAAAAGAATGCCGCAACATGGGCTAGAGAGAGCATCTGCAGAAGAGTTGGTTAAGAAACAATGGGAAAGGAGGGACTATTTCGGTGTGCATCCCCAAAGCCAAGAAGGTTTTAGCTATGTAGGTATCCACATCCCCGTCGGGCGTGTGCAAGCAGACGACATGGATGAACTAGCTCGCATAGCTGACACATATGGCTCTGGTGAGCTCAGGCTAACTGTCGAGCAGAACATAATAATTCCCAACATTGAGAACTCAAAGATCGAGGCTTTACTCAATGAGCCTCTATTGAAAGAGAAGTTCTCGCCAGAGCCACCTATTCTAATGAAAGGGTTGGTGGCATGCACTGGAAACCAATTCTGCGGGCAAGCAATAATCGAGACAAAAGCAAGAGCAGTGAAGGTGACCGAGGAAGTGCAAAGGCTAGTGTCAGTGATCAGGCCAGTGCGGATGCACTGGACAGGATGTCCTAACACCTGTGGACAAGTGCAGGTGGCTGATATTGGATTCATGGGGTGCATGACAAGAGATGAGAATGGCAAGACTTGTGAAGGAGCAGACGTATACTTGGGAGGAAGAATTGGAAGTGGTTCCCATTTGGGAGAGGTTTATAAGAAGGGTGTGCCTTGCAAGGATTTGGTGCCATTAGTTGTTGATATTTTGGTTGAAAAGTTTGGAGCTGTTCCTAGAGACAGGGAAGACATGGAGGATTAAGAACAACATGATTCAATCTTTTATTCTTGTTTCTTCTTTATTTTGTGAAGTTTGTAACCTGTAGGAGATTCAACAATAAATAAAAGAAAATGATCAAACTCCTTCCTTTTTTAACTTTACGAATTCCAAGCTACTAGCCTATTTAATTTCATTCAAAATAGGAGAAAAACTAAAAACTTAATTTACAAAAGTACCTTAAAAATTATATATATATTAACTTAAGATTGTAGATCAATTAGTAATACATAATGAGTTTGATGGGAATAGTTTCTGCATTGGAATCCAACACATTATTGTTGTTATTGTTGAAGGGTAAAAAACTTTAATTGCAACTAAATTCCAAAAAAATCAATTTTAAATTCTAAAACAGACAAAAATTGTAAAAAAGTTAATAAAAATAAGATAAAATATTAATTCTAGAACAAATTCACCTTCCCATAACAAGCTTAGTGGGCAAAATTATACTTCATCCCGAAAAAGAAAAAAATAAAAATAAAAATAAGCTTTCTTTAAACCCATCTCCCCTCGCGTCTCTCCATCTCTCTGTCTCTATCTGTCAGCTCGCATCACTTTCTTTTTTTGGTTAACTTTGACAACCCCACGAATAGGGCTAAGCTAGATCTCTGCGACATCGATGGATGGACGCTTCAAAATGCATGCTCTTATTTACTTTGCCGCGACTTCTTTCCTTATTGACGCCTCCAACTCTCTCTTAGTTTGATCCCTTGATTGATGTTTTCCTCTCTTTTTCTGCTTCTAAATCTCGCATGGAATCGATCTTGAGCCACAATGGCTCTTCTCATCCTTGGCATTTCCTCGTTGCTATCTCTTTCGCTTTCGCTTTCATCGCTGCTCGGTTCTTCTTAGACAAATTCATTTTTCGAGTAAGTTTCTTTGATTTGGTTTTGTTAATGAGTTTGTTTGCTGAAAGGAAAGCTAGATTGGCAGAAATACGAGTTAAATATTCAATCTTATGCTTCTTTTTGCGATTCTGATACTGAAATCATATTGCGGTGGTTGCCATGTGTTTCTATAAAATTATAATTGGACGTATTAATTTGAAGAGGAAGTTTATTTGATTTTGCTTATTAAGCCTATTGCTTGAAAGGAAAGGTAGATTGAGGGAAAAACGAGTTATATATTCAATGTTATACTTCTTTTATGCTTATGATAGAAATGGAGTTTTTTATGTGTTGTCTTCTACTAAAATCTATATTGGATTGGCTGCCATTTTCTTCGGAAGTTGCCCTTGTATTCTCTTTTTTTTTTTTGGAGGGAAAAAAAAAAGAAAGATTGGGAGAAAAAAGGAGTTTGAGATTCAATATTTCGCTTCTTTTTATGGTCATGATCAGAAGTGGAGATTTTAAGCTGTCATAAATTGCTCTCAAATTTTCGAGGAATGGATTTTCTTTTTCCACTTTGCTGTACCAGGCTTCAGACTTTGGAAGGCCCTGCACTCTTGCATATATTTTCTGTAAATTTCTCTTGTACTTGGTTCTTTTATATATATCTTGAATTGGATTTAGCTGTAAGTAAATTTATCACTTGAAAATTTTCGATTGTTCTTTTTCCTCATCCGGTTTCTTTAGAAGGCTTTTCTTGTCATGTTAATTGTTCCTTTCTATGTCTTCTTTATGTTAAGAACTTATCAATATTCTATCTATGGTTCCACTTATTTTTATTTCCTTCCTATATGTATCACAAAGACATATAAACACTTGCTATACATTGTTCCTTTCTTTCACATAAATTCTTTACATGATTCTAGAGGCTAGCCGTTTGGTTGTTGCGTAAAAAAGCTGTTCCGCTGAAGATTGATGAGGCTACATGGGCAACAATTGTAAAATGCTCAGAGTCTATGTGGAAGCTAACATACTATGCTGCTGTTGAATTATGTGTTCTAAACATTATCTACAATGAACCATGGTTTAGAAACACAAGAGAGAGCTTTGTAGGCTGGCCAGATCAAGAATTAAAGTGAGTAATTCATGTGTTAGGACTTATGCTACTAATAGAGATAATTGCTTGTATTGTTGTGCATATTTTGCTTTAGCACTTCATATGATAGACATACATTTTCTTCTGTGAATTATCATGAATGATCTTTTTAATACTTGAAAAATACTTAATAAGCTCTTCTCGCAGCGAATGATTTTTGAAATAAGAATGCTGCATCAAGGGTCAGAGTTTACTGACCTGGATCATTTTTCATGTCAGGCTTTCCCTTAAACTTTTGTACATGTGCCAATGCGGGTTTTATATCTACAGTATTGCTGCTCTACTCACATGGGAAACTAGAAGGAAGGATTTTGCTGTAATGATGTCTCACCATGTAATTACTGTTATACTGATTGGTTACTCTTACCTTACTAGGTAATATACTTCAATATGATCATGCGAGTCATTTGACTTAAGGATATTATCTTTAATTTCGTTGTTATACATCTATTTGAGAGCACAGCTTTTAGGTGTCCTCTGAAGCCTTCTTATGCAATCCCTTTATCTGATCATTGTTATTAGTTTTGAGTTTTGACATTAACAGAATTGCTTAGTTAAATATTTGTTGAAGCATTTCAAGCCACTTTTTGGTTACTGGTTGTTTGATTGCAGTAAGACAAAGCATTACTGTGTATTTGGGGAGTTCATAAGCTGCATCTTTTTTTTCTTTTTGAATAAATGAAACTAAAAAAAACTAAAGGACGCTAAGCGGTGCCGAACTAAAAGATTTCATTTATTGAAGTAAATTAATAAAACCGAAATAGACAATATCATCTGCAAAAGCTCTCCCACTCAGTTAAGTTTTGTTCTTAATTTGGTTGGTTTCTGCTCCGTGGATGTTTCCTCCATTTCATTATCTTCAGTGCTACTACTTTAGAAATATTTACTACTTCACTCCATGTGTTCCTTGATCTATTCTTCTTCTTCATTACCCTTGTGATTCCAATATGATATACATGTCTGGATTATCCATTCAACACTCTCACCATTATCTTGAAGTAGTACCACTTCCACCTTTGTACAAATGCACTGGCTTCTTATTCTTGCTTCTCTTTCCTCAAGTTCATCTTACTGGCAAGCTAGTTTATGGATATCTTGCTTCGTCACTGCCTAAAACTAACTTCCATACATATAGCAGGTCGAATTGCTGTGCTGGAGAACTTCATTTAGATCTTATTTGGATTTTACCATTGCAAAATGCTTATTTTTATAGTTTCGTGATATATATATATATATACAAATACTGATATGCATACTGAAACCAAAACTAACACAAGTTATTCTTACCACCATCATGTTCATGTCTTTAAGTTCAAAGAGTTTAAGTAAACAAGGTCAGATCTGTTCTTCATTTTCAATAATGAGTTTTTTCTGTTGATATCTCATATCTTTTTTCATCTGTTTTGGTTTTTTTTTTTTTTATTATTAAAGTTAGATGAGTTGTTTGCTGGTTGACATGAAGACTTTAGATATTAAATGCAGAGAAACAACTTTCCTCCCATCTAAGGATGCTAAATATTAGCTGCCTAGATGATAACCTGAATCATGTTTCTAAGAGCTCCATGCTTATCTTAATTTGCTACAGATTCCTAGCTACATTGTATTTGATTATTCTAATTGGAGATTTTGATTATATTTAAAGTGAGATGACAAAACATGATATAAGCTCTTATATGACAGGAACTGGCTTTCAAGAGTTTTATACTATATACTATTGTAAAACTAATTATTTTCATTATAATTGTAGCTTATAAGTGTTAAGAGTTAGAAAAAATTAGTTGAATTTGATTCGGACATGTCTAGTGAGAGCACTTATTAATATTAAATTTTCTTTTCCAGATTTTTCCGGATAGGCTCAATTATCCTTGCCCTGCATGATGCAAGTGATGTATTCATGGAAGCTGCAAAAGTTTTTAAATATTCCAGAAATGAGCTGGGAGCAAGCATTTGCTTTGGATTATTTGCTCTCTCATGGCTCATACTGCGACTAATATTCTTTCCCTTTTGGGTGATCAAGACTTCTAGGTTTGTCTTGTGGTGCATGATTTTGTTTCAGCGACTTTGGGCGCTATATTAGCTCTTTTAGCTTATGTGTTCTTTTGGGTGGCATTTTTCAGCTATGATTTTGTGGACTTCTTGGATTTATCAAAGGCTTATCCCACTTCGCTATACTATGTTTTCAATACAATGTTGTTGATGCTACTTGTATTCCACATCTACTGGTGGGTTCTGATATGCTCAATGATAATGAGACAGCTGAGAAATAGAGGAAAAGTGGGGGAAGATATAAGATCTGGTAAGCCTTTTCTTTTTAGTTTTATATCTTACATCATTTCATGACATTTTTGGAGTTTTTACCATTATTATTTTTTGGAAAAATTACTATTTACCCTATTTGGTTTAACATAATACACTAGTATCCTCATGAGGTTTGAAAATTATACGATTTGTCTCTTCTATTTTATCATAATCTACTAATATGTCTTTCTGTTAGATTGTGGTGAAATGACAACAAAAATTACTATTTATCTCCTAAAGTTTGACCTATTGCACTAATATCCCCCCGCAAGTTTGACATATTGTACTAATACCCTTCTGAAGTTTGATATATTGTACTAGTATCCTCCTGAGTAAAAGATAATATTCTTTTTAATTAACGGTAAATGTCTTAAAAATTAACAAAAAGGCTACATAGTTTGACAGAGATAAAATAGAGAGAACAAATCATTTAATTTTCAAACCCCATGGGAGTACTAGTGTATTATGTCAAACTACAGGAGGTAAAGAGTAATTTTCTCTTAATTTTTTCTGTGGTATGGTTAATTTGCTAAAACTAATTTTGTAGTTTATTACGAAATTATGGAATCCCTGCAAATTGACTGCTTAATTATTCATCTTTACAAAAATGCCCTTATTATTATTATTTTAAAAATTGTTTTAAATCCAAATTGGCCTGGGTTGGTGAATTTCATTACCAAAGATTTCTCTCTTCTAGCTCAATGAGCCAGTCCACTGTCAAACACTGATATTTTTCTTACCAAATTTCTTGAATCTAAAGATTTCAGCTAGGGTGACCTAATTTTATTTTTTTATAAGATCATATGAAATAAGAAAACCTAGTCATTTGGGATTATGGGGATAAGCTTCTTTAATAGTATAGAGATAATTTTCAGAAACTGTGGAGACTATGGCTAATGTAATAGTCTTCTGAAATCTGGCTATTTACCCTTTTCAACCTTTTGTGTGTGTGTGTGGTACGATGAATCAATTCCTCAGTCCCTTTTTTGTAGAGGAATTATTTAGTGGGATGGATACATGTCAATCCAATTCACAAATGGTGGGGTCCATAATGTATTGTGAGGGGTGGCATACGAGCTCGTCCCACCTTATAAGTTCCCATTTTTATAATAAAGTAGCTACATCGATGGTGCTGTAATTTTGGATTCAGATCAACTGCTTTTTAATGTTCCTTTTCCTAATTGAAATTATTTATTTTCTTGTTTTTTCCTTTATTGTCTCGGTTATTTTACACAGTTATTTACTTCTGTTAATACCAAAAATGCAGATTCAGAAGACGATGAATAGGTGGGAGATTTTGTTCAACTATTGGTTCAGTGATGGGTTTCAGAACATCAATTTAACATATCTGTAGGTTTGTCTATTCATTTGATTGGTTATCATCAATCAGGTGAATTTTCTTTTCATTTCTATAGTTGATTTTTTCTTGGTGTAGAGGAAAGGAGGTAGGACCATCAAGCATCTATTTTTGATTTCATTTGGTGTATAAATAATAGGCAATCTTGAATAATTGTTCTCTCTTTGATAAACCTCATTTTGAGATTAGTTCATAATCATATATTGGGAAATGGAAAGGGGAAAAAGAAAAGGCTTCTCTTGCATTCTTTTTTCATAATATGCTATTTCTTCAGAATCCATCAGCAAATGGCAATTAATTACATATGCTTCCACAAAATTTACATTTTGGCCTTATTTTAGACAAGAGAAAGCTATTTGTATTTGGTGAAGAATATGAAGCTTCTGGGAGAATGAGATCCAATACTGAATAAAATTTTGGGTTCTGATTTCTTATGTAGGCAAAGAGATGAGCTTGCACTCTTGTCTGGCATATGCACAAGTGAGTTTAAAGAATATGTGTGATTTAATAATTTTAAAAGTATAAAAAAATTTAAATTAGTGTACTTGACTCGATAACAAAAAATGTTATATTTATTTGATAAAAAAAAAAATCTCTTTTTCAAGATGCAAAATCACTTAATATTTTTGTGAATTTTATAATAAAACTATGTGCATTTAAATTCAAGAATTGGAATATAGATTGGGGATAGGAAATAATTAAATTCATTGATGATAATTAACAATGTATCTGAGGAATCGTTTGACAATATGAACTTCACAATGATCAAAAGAAAGAAAAGATCCAACTAGTCATTGTAGTATGAATGGTTCAAAATTCGCTCTCACAAGCAGATGAGAAAATAAATCGAATACCAAACTGAACAAACAAGAAAGAATTTATACATAATAACAGAAATTTTTCAGCCGTGCGATCTTTTGCCCGAAAGGCTAATAGAGCTGACTTTCAATGGCGTTGCCACCACCAATGGAGCCTCTGGGGAGTTAGTGACAGCATAGTTTTCATGCATGAATCTACTTTCTACAATCGACTCATCCTTCAGCACAATCTTGTAACAATAGCAGCTTTTCAGGCCTTGCTGATTCCGGTAGCATTCATGAGCACTATTCTTCACCTGCTGGAAGTCCCATATCACACTAAACTTCCCCACCGAAGCAACTAAATGCTGCTCTTGTTTCCCGTTCTCAGTGACCTGAAAGACAACAATCAAATGTCAGATAGAATGTATAATTCAAGTTAACATACAAAGATAAGAATGACAGGCAATTCAATTCACCCAGAGCAGCTCCAAACTTTTTCCATGAATTGATTATTTGTAAATATAAATAGATTGTCAACTTCACCTAGCTAAAAGGACATAAGAATGGGGTGATATTGACATGCAAATCGGAAAGTTGATCCAGCTATCCATATTCTCTGATAACGCTAATAGATGACAACATTTCTTCACGTTTACATCCAATAATGATCATCCATTGTATTTTAAACTAACATTTATGCCATTGAACTGATAACCAATACCATTACACAGTCATCACATTTGATGATTTTCAGCTGCAGCTATTACCAAGTAACGAGATAAGTAAACTCATTAACATGTTCACAAAGCACAGAAGATCAACAATAATGTGAAATTCATGATAAATTCATGCCACATGTACTTATTAATTTTTCCTTTGCAAAGAGCAGCACTATGAAACTAAGTAACAAATTAACAGAAATTAGCACAAACTACAAAAAACCAAATAGAAGACACGACAGCAAAATATATACTTGTAGAAAAAACAGTATATAGAGTTCATACCCATGAGAAATGACTAGCATGAAATTTGTTGTTTACTCCGGCCAAGTGAGAATCCAAAGGAGTCAGCTTCAATAATCTTGGAGCTGGAATCTTATTTCCCATTCGACCGCTAAATCCAGTCTTAGTCTTTCCATCTTTATCAGTAAAGAGAGTGCAAATCAGGATCAAATATGTATCGGTTGTCCCCAATATCCACTTCCCGTCATATGTAACATCCACATGAGTAATAGGAGAGCCGAGACCGGGAAAAGCCGTCTTAGCTTGCCTCATTGATGTCCTAGAATACAGCCTAATCTTACCATCCATAGATCCAACAACGATTGACCCATCACCTGTACTTGCAAAGCATTGAAAATTAGTCCCTCTCGAGAACTGATGCCCCTGACTCCAATGCAAAACTGGAGAATCTCCACCAATGCTCTGCACAATTCCACTCTTATCTCTCATATCCCATTGGCACAACCTGCTATCATCCAAACCCAGAAAGGTACTCTCTGAAGGATCCAATTGAGATCCTTTAGTATCATTTGTTATATCCCTCATTGTAATCTCTGTCCCATCTTTCCCAAACTTCCACTTTGTTACAACCTTCCCTGTCTCAATATCTAGCTGCTGAATCCCTGTTGAATGTGGCTTTCCTTCCTTCAATGGACTCAACATCATCATATTAGTCTCTCCCCGCATTAGCATCGCCTTTTTGGGAGTTGATTTCGCAGGACTAGCCCCACTTTTGTTATCAAACTTTACACAAATACCTTTCCCATGAATACCCTTATGATAATTCCTATAAACTTGTACACCCAAATCATTAACTAAGAAACTATTATCCAGAGCACCTAAAGTCAAGCTCTGCACTCCTCCATTAGCCACCTCCTCAAACTCCTCCATCAAATCCTGATTCACGCGCAAAGGTGTACTTTTTTCAGAAGTATTATCAGCCTCAGCATCCTCCCACATCGTATCATCGGCTACTTCTGGCTTAACCCAGCCAATAAATTCCTTGCCATAAATTTTTAACTTGTTCTCTTCGGTGGCTTCAAGCCCATAAACATTCTCAAAAAGACAATCTTGAAATTGGGTCACAAATTTTCTATACTCCTCATCAGTATAGAATTTCAGTGCCCAAACCCCATTGTTAACGAAATCAACCCTCCGTTGATCTCCAAACATCTTCAATTGCATCTCCGTGGAAACCCTAGCCCTAACTTTGGAGGCAACTTTCAAAACCCAGAAGGAGTTACCTCCTTCTTCCTCATCAGAATCATCAGGTCCGTCGATTTTACAAGTTTTGACAAAATGGTAGGAGGTAAGCTTATCAGAAAGAACCCACTTGGCGTTGGGGGTATTGCCGCCGACATGAAGATAGAGCTTGACAGCACGATCAGGAAGAGCATGTTGGGCATTGGGGTATTTGAGTTTTAGGGATTTTAGCTTAGAATCGATTTCGTCCAAAACTTTTGCAGATGGGGATGAATTGGTAAATTGAGGGGTGGCTTGGCGCTCTACAGCGTCGTGGATTTCCTCTTGCTCTTCTTCGTCTTCTTCCTCCGCTTGATACTCTGATTCTGAGTCAAACAGATCCTGACCTTCGCGACTCTGAGAGGTGCCCATGATTGGAACTGAATCCCACACAAAACAGAGAAAAGAAAGCAGAAATGATGGCGAATTGATAGTATGAATTTCTGAGTTTACGGAGGTTCGTAATGGTGATGTGATGAAGAGTGATTAATGGCGGTAGTTATGTTTATTTATATAGCAGACGTTAGTCACCGGCTATTACCGGTATTCATTTAAACTTATTTTCTTTTATCTTTTTTTATTTTTTCTAAAGTTTAATATTATAGCCAGAAAATATAATTTCAGGGGAAAAAAAGTTGGAGAGAGTCCAAATTTCATCTTCCTTCCCTTCCCCAGCAGGCAAATGCTACCCATAAGCCCTAGCTCTCTCTTCTTCCCTTCTAAACCCTCTCCCCTCCTTCCTCCCCTCTCCACCACCACCACCACCACCTGTCACCGCTGCCACGCCGCCGGAGACCTTCGACTAGGCTTCACATTTCCCAGGTGGTTCCACTTCACTTCTGCTGCCGACGCCGGCAGCATCCGAATTGGGCAGGAACCAGAGGATGCTTCACCTCCATCCTCAGAGGGTGCTTCCACATCCTCACAGAGGCGAGGGATTGGAGGAAGTGGCGGCGTTAGGGCGAATGCAAGAGAGAAAAAGTGGTCCAGAAATAGAGAGAGCTACTTGTCTGATAATCAAGACGCTCTTCCTCTCCCTATGACTTATCCTGATTCTAAACCCGTCCCACCTGAGGAGATTGATAAACGGCTTAGATGCGATCCTGAAGTTGAGGTAACATCCCTCTTTTTATTGTAGCTATTCACAAATGTAGAATAAGGTGATTTGTTTTTCTGAGCTAATTTCTTTGCTTGAAAAGGGAATGTGAATGGGGATTGGAATTTAATGAAGAGGTCATAAGAAAGATGCATTCTTCGAAACAATTTAAAGATGGTCTCCATAAATGGGTTTCAATGTTTGAGGTTCTGTATGAATTTGAAACAATGCTATTGAAAAATTTAGAAATGCTATCTCTGTTTTTATGGTCTTATTTCTTTGCTTGAAAGGGAAATGTGAATGGGGAAAGAAATTTAATGAAGGTAACAAAAAAAAAGGATGCATTCTTTGAAATATTAACGGATTGACATCGCTATTGATAACAACAAAAAGATGAAGTCTTTGAAACAATTTGAAGGATTGACTTTGGTCTCCTTAAGTGGGTTTGGACGTCTGAGGCTTTCTACAAGTTTTAATTCACATTGTCACTTGCCTCATTATTGAGGTCCTCAATCCAATTTCTTGAATTGTAGGATTGTAAGGAGGTGGTTTATGAGTGGACTGGAAAGTGTCGAAGTTGCCAAGGCTCAGGATATGTCAGCTATTACAATAAAAGAGGGAAGGAGACTATCTGCAAATGCATACCTTGCCTTGGAATTGGTATTTAATTTTTTGTTCCCTTGTATTTCAAATTTTAGTAGATAAAAAATGGAGATAAAACATCCCTAATGTAGTATGTAAATTTGGATGATTGTGTATTACATTGCCATTTGGGTATATAAACTAGTGCAATTTAAATGACATAGTTAGATGCTGAAGAGAAATAAAAAAAAAAATGTCTCAATTAGTGTTTACATTGCAAGTTTATCATGTTCGTTGTTTATATATGATTCCTTATGTACTTAGGAGTATAAGTGTATAACTAAACTATGTGCTTAATGTGTTAAGTATAGAATCAGTATGATGAAGTTAGATTTAGCAGAAGCTGGCAGACTGTCCTTTACAGATCATGAATGAACTGTGAAACAGCTTGACTGAATGCATAATATATAAATCTGAACTGTTAATCATGTGGAAGTTGAGTAAAAGCCATTGATCTCTAAGCGAAGTTTCTGGTTCAACGGAAAGGAAGTTTTTGTCAATGCTTGTGGCATTTGGGTGAGTTCAATTTGAAACGGCTTTACTGAAGGGCACAGGAAATATAATCTAACTGCTAAGCTTGTGGCATTGACTGAAATAATTTAGGTTGATACAGAGTTTCTTGTTTGATAGAATTTGCTGAAGGTGGAGCCTTTGTGTCCACATCAGAAGGCAATGGGCTTCTGTTGCTCTGAATATAGTCATCTCTTCCTGTGCAATTTCTTATGTACCATTATATAGTTGTGCACTTTGAGGAACCCAACAATAGTCAGTTGAGTGGTATCAGGTGTATGAATTTCAGCACTGGCTACATTTCTAGTTATCTCTGTGTCACCAAACCATCCTTCCAGATTGCGTAATTTCTTTTTCCAGAAGTGGTGTAGCTAAGAATTTGTTGTTGGAGGTACAGGGCCTGATAGTATAGCTCAATATACTTGGTAAAGAACCGATAATTGAACATTCAGTCAATGTGAAGCATCTCTCAATGATACTCTGTTCTCTTGAAGGTTAGTTTTCTAAGCTCTTTGGAGTTCATTATTCTCCTAGAGGTATTTTATCAATGCAGATATTCTAGCCATGTATTTTCTATTATGTGGCATTATAGTTCATTGGCACAGATTTCGAAATTTAAATGTAATAGTGATAGGACTGGCAGTTCATCTCATTTTATAGGAATAACTATGGTTTATCATAAGCTATGCTTTAAATTAGCCTGTGGGAAATGGAACTATATTGTGGAAGTGAGTGGGAACAAAAAGAAATGAAATTCTCTTGGGAATCTGTTTATTTTTGTCTCAAATGAGTCCATTGTTTGGTGGATTAGAATGTTATTTGAGGACAAGAGAAATGTTTGGCAATGAGTTTTGTGTGCTTTATTTTATTGTTTCTAGAGGCCGAGAAGTAAGATAATATTTTGCAATGTAAAGCCTTTTAGAGATCATAATACAATGTAGAAATCTTTTTCAGGAAAGGGAAAAAAAGGGTCCAACAACATTTTGTATGCTTTTTCTTTGCTTTTTTGGTAATGTTACAATCACATGTTCATTTGATTTGCCTGTCATGATGTAATTTTAAGTTCTAGAACACTTTTTGGAGACCTATAGTAAAATTCTTTAATGAGCATTTGAACAGTTCTGTAGGCTAATGGACTTCGAGATTCAATTTTTCCTTGTTTTCTACTGCAGTTTCATTCTGCAATTTGAAGTTGATACTTAATATTATTGCAGGATATGTGCAGAAAATAACAGCTCGCAAGGACATTGATGTTATGGAGGACTTAGATAATGGAAAGCCACCCTGAACCGTTGCTGGTTTTTACTTGAGGGAGTATACTTGACGATAACTTTGATGAGTCATAGTATTTACATTTTCCATTTATTTTTGTGATTTGCACTTAATGAGAATAAAAGTGAACATCCTCAAAAGAAGAATTTGGACAAGAGATGCAAAGAATTCATTGTAACCTTTGAAAAGAACCAAAGAATCTATTCTTTTCATTTATTCCTCTAATCTTCAGCAACCACTGCTTTGTTCATCCTTATCAATATATACGATATGCCTTTTGTTCCATGCCTCAAGTTGCTCGGGAATAAAAGATAACTTTTTGCTTTATTGGACTTTAAATTCAGAACAAATTTTCATGTTTCTTAATCATCTGCTGTTCTATTGTTGATAGCCAATTAACATTTTGTACATTTTAAGTTTCTACCTGCCGGAAGACACCATCATTCAAATGTCAAATATTAGCTTTCTAGAGTTCCAATACAAGCTTTCAAGAAACAAGCTTCTGCTAAAGCCATCCCGGTTACTCTCTTCCCGGGACACAAAAAACTCTGCTTCGTTGCAATCTTTTCAGCTAAATTTGAGTGAGATGAGGCAGGTTTTCAATAAGTTTGATTCGAATGGAGATGGAAAGATCTCTCGGCAAGAGTACAGGGCCACGCTTAGAGCTTTGGGACAGGAGAAGATAATAGGAGATGTGCCAAAGATTTTTCAGGTGGTTGATTTGGATGGCGATGGATTTATTGATTTTAGAGAGTTTGTCGAAGCACAGAAAAGGGGAGGAGGCATTAACACGATGGACATTCAGAGTGCTTTTCAAGCGTTTGATGTAAATGGAGACGGGAAGATAACTGCAGAGGAAGTTATGGAAGTCTTGAGGCGGCTTGGTGAAAGATGCAGCCTAGAGGACTGCCGAAGAATGGTCAGGGCAGTCGATTCTGACGGTGACGGTATGGTTAACATGGATGAATTTGTAAACATGATGACTCAAACTCTGACCCGTGATTAAAAGGACATATGGTTTGAGACAGGAGGGCTTCGTTTATTTATGATCTTGCTTTATAATATGCATAGATAAAACTTGTTCGGAATTTCTAAATGGTGCTTATTGTATATATGAAGAGATCTATTTGTGTATGTTCGTAACAGTCATTTTTCACCTCCTAGGCAAATTAAAGGCTATCAAAATTACAAGGGAATGAATTATCAATTAAACCTCAACTCTTTTTGCAATGATCAATTTGTATCAAAGTTGAATTTTCGACTAAATTAAGATGCATATCAATTTATGATCATTTTTTGCCATTTTACCTTATCCCATAAAGATTTTGTTTTTTGGTTTGCCACAAACATCACTATTTACCATGAATTTCTATTGTAAACTTTTTCTAATGGTAAAGTAAATTTTCACAGTATTAATAAAAATTTCAAGTCTGAAAGCCAATCTAACATAAGCACATATACAAATATTGCCACCAAAATGGAAAAATCAGATGCCATGACCAGGTTAAGAAGAGCCTGGGGCAAAAAGTATACATAGGATAGGAGGTTTCTGAGAAAATGGTAAGCCATCTTGATTCTTTAACTTGCAAATAAAACAATACTAAAAAGTAGATTTATTAAAGGCGGAAAAGAATAAAAGGGAAACACGAAAGCAACAATTGTGAATCAGACAAAAAGGATAATTAATTGGGCATTAAACATCCAGACCATGGATACCAACAGAAATGCTGTTCTTGTTTTTCGATTTTTATCCTACAGTAGCATATTTAGTTTGGAAGTTTTAGCACTTTATACATCAAAATCCCTAAAAGACAAATTCTCACTTAATACATATGGTGGATGTTCAAACCGCTAATTTCACCAGTAATCACCACAAGAGCAGCTGCCATCCTTGAAATGATGAAATCTCTTATTATCCCTCACAATCAATTCTCTCCCAACAATCTTGGACATGATCTTGATAGCATTGTGACAATCACCGCAGACACGGAGGTTTTTTATGATCCTCAAGGGTGTCCTCGCAGGAGTACTGATAAGACCATAAGCAATTGCCAACCGCTCACTGTGATAAAGCAATGCTTGCTCTTTAGCTTCCTGATCAATATCATGAAGGACATATCTAGTATCAGGCACATAACTTACTGCCTTACTCATTGCCTTCAGTTTCTCATCATCTTTGTAGAGAGTAGGATTCCGAAACTCAACTATTCTATTCTTCCCTTCAAGCATGCTGATTGCACTATATTTCTTTGGTGGCGGAGTACCAATCTTCTTGGCAACTGTCTTGGATGCATCAAGAGCAACCAGCAACTCCTCAGCATGGTCTTCGAGATCAACATTGCCTAACATACGAGCATACTTCCTGAATGCCTCCCAAATTTCCACTGTTGGTTCAAACGGCAGTTTTTGCACATATTCTTCAATTTCATTAACATATCCAGATTTTCCAAGAATATCTATGACCCCCAAATAATGTTCAAATCGTGGATTGATTCCATACTCATTTGTCATCGACTCAAAATGTAAAAATCCTTCTTCCACTGCCTCTGCACTGGCACAAGCAGACAAAACAGCAAGGAACGTTTCCTCAGTGGGTTTCAATCCTAATTTCCTCATCTGCTCAAACAATTGCAAACCCTCATCTCCTATGTTATTATTAGCATACCCATTAATCATCAAATGCCATGAATCCATATTCCTATCAGGCATATGATCAAATACTCTCCTAGCATCAGTCATACTTGCACATTTTGCATACATTTCAATCACCTTATTGTTTAACTTAAGATCACCTCTACATGTTGATTGCAAAAAGTAATCATGTACCTTTTTTGCATCCTCAAGCTTCCCACACAGTTCAAACAAATGATGAAAACAATTAGCATCAGCTTTAACCCCTTTTTCCAATAACTCAATCGCTTCCTTAACCTTCCCCTCCTGGCACAAACGCATCAAATCCGGTAGTGAAGGAGCTGGAGCAGGAACATTCACATCAGCATTTACATACGGAGGCCGTCCTTGATTTATGTTTTGACCATGATCAAAGATTCTACCTTGTGGTTGTGGGTACACATGATTTTGATTATTCAATTGATTTGGGCTTCTGGGTTGCTGATAATCCTGGACATTAGGATGCACCTGGCTGGCGTTTTGATATTGAGTATAGCTTTGAGGCCGGGAGTTCCACTGATTAGGGTTTTGTGGTGGCTGTTGCTGCTGATGATGAGAAAAATTCTGAGCCGGCGAATTCCACTGATTAGGATTCACATGACTAGGGCTTTGGGAGTTCAGCTGATGATTTTGCCGTGGCTGTTGAGGAAATGATGAAGGGTATCCCCTATTTGGGTAACTCTGGTTCAAAGTTTGATAATTTAATTGATTATTACTAGGGTTTATAGGTTGAGGAGGTTGTTGATGGGTTTGGGGCTGTGCATTACACTGATTATGGTCGCTTCCAACTTGATGAGCCCATTGATTGAGGTTTCTCTGGTCTTGTAGTGAGCCCCACTGATGAGAGTTTTTCAGGTCCTGTGGTGAACCCCATTGATTAGGATTCCCCTGGTTCCAATGGCTATTAGGGTTACTCTCACCTTCATAACTAGAGGCATGAGGTCTTTGACAGTCATTAGGAAGAGCAGAAGAAGTGCTTAGGGTGTTCGAAAAGATGAAGATACAATTGTCAGCGAGTAGAAAGGATCGTACCTTGCTAACCGAAGAATAAGAAGAAGAAATCATCTTCCAATTCCGTGAACGTCGAAGCGCCATGAGCGACGCCATTTCTTTCTTTGAATGTTTAACAGATAGGGCGAGAGGACCAAAAACCCTAAACAATAATCTCTTTCGATTGATAGCAGATTCTGAGCGTGTGTTGAGTGTTGTGCTTTAGGACTGTCTTCACCAATCCATATTATTGGGCCGGGTTATCGGTTGGCCTCCCTCCAATCGTTTAGGCCGAGGCCTGATATTTGGGCCTTAAGCCCATGTTTACACAAGCTTCGTTTTTGTGGACAAAATGTATACATGTTTCACTGATTGATAGAGGCCAAATTGGAATTGTTATACCAGAAATCTGAATCCATATAACTACATGAACTAAAGGCTCATTCGCACGCACCATGTGGTAATATTAAAAAATTGATAATTTTCTTTTCATGCTAGACCGCATCATTATTTAATAACTGTATATTCATTATTAAAATAATTATAGATTTATTATTTAACAGTATATTTATTATTAAATAATTGTAGATTCATTATTTAATAACTGTGATTTATTGTTAAATATTTTTTTCTTGCTAGAAAAGAAACGATTGGATATTTGAACTCGAAATCTTACTGATATGATCACTAAACCAGTATCATTATTGGTTAAAATGAGAATTTTGTAACATAAATTGGATAACCTAATCAAAGTCAGTACTTCCTATTAAGGCATGTTGGGGGAAAGAGAGAACTGAAACCAATCTGTGGCAAAATTCAAAGTATTCCACTAAGTGATATAATTAGAGTTGGATTTGTTATTGATCTAACAGAGTAAAATGTGCTCAAATTTTGGATTGATTCCTGTTTAGATTAAGAGGAACGTAAAAGACAAGCTCTGTTAACCATTTAGCAGACAGTGTCCTTAGATCCAGATTTTCTTCACTAAAATTCATGAAGCAAGTCCAATTTTTCAAAGCTTTTTACAGTTGTAGAGTGAGAATCAGCCACTTGTCCAAAACCCATTTGGTGAATGAATCCAAATTTTCAATTTTTTTAAAGTGGGAGTAACCATGTGAATGTGAATTCCCCATTTCAAGGAAATGGAACAAAAATTCATTATTGTTAACATAGCATCATTAGTCAAACCAATGGCATAAACTAATATAAATTAATTTTGTTGTTTTGGGTAAGAGTTAAGAGATTTTTTTATTTTTGGGTTTATTTTTATTTGTTGGATTGAAGATCAGACCAGCTCAAGGTCACATGGGCTTAGGAAAGAACAGTAACTAGCTAGATGGAAGTGAAATTAACACACAAATTGGCAATACTAGAAATTATTAAAAAAAAAAAAAAACAGAAATGTGATGCTGCTAAACACTAATGAGGGTCAATTGTATATGTTATACATGCCCTTTAGGCATTACAGAAAGGTGTTAACGTCATCTTTAATCACAAACAGACAAATCTAAGTAACATGAAATGTCTGCTAAACATACACTTAAAAACAAGACTAATCCCAATATAAATACATGTGGATTTTAAACATTGAAAAGTGTATAAAAACATTAAAAGACTAAGTGGGTGGTTTTGGGTTTGAATGTTCATGGCATGCTTAAACATGTTCAACAATGAGCATCAGAGCCTTTACACTTCCTCTATGGACCCAAGAATCTCTTTCTCCAACGATTTTGCTGATGTACAAGAAGCTATCAGATTGGAATCTAGCTATAGAGAAGCACCAGTTTCTTCAGATTTTGAATTCTCTGTTAGAAACTACACTATGATCCCTGCTGATGAGATCTTCTGCAAGGGAAAGATTCTACCTCTGAAAGATAACTGCATCAATCAGCTTAGAAAAATGACTCTGCGCGACGAATTGCTAGTTGGTGGTGATGACGACGACGAGTTTGATGCATTTCATAGGGTGCAAAAGAGTTCAGGTTGGTGGAAAGAGAGGTTGGGATTGAAGAAGAAAGGAGAGAAAAATAATGGAGTTTTAGAAAGAATAATTGAAGAGAAGAGGACTGTTCTTCATCAGGAAGGACTTGCTCTTGCTGGCAAAAATATAGGTAAGATTAGCTTCTTCGCCTTTCTCCAGTAATTCCACAGGTCGATGTGATTTTCCTTTTATCATCTGGTTTGCTGTTTCAGAAAATACTTAGTGATAAAAATTACTTTTTTTTTTTTTTTGGATTGAATTATATGGCTGTAACAATAAATACCTGTCTCATTTCCTTTTTCTGTTACAGGAAATGTTGATTAAAGGAAAGAATATATGAAGGGTCCATCATGAACCAATCCAGCTATACTCTATTATGTAAACAAAGTAATTATTACTTTTGAATTGTCCTTAAGAATCTAGTCTAATTAAGAAAATTCCTATGAACAACTTCCTCCTCAGTATTATGGATTTTCCCATACCTTTCCCTCGGAGGAAGTGTTATTTGGCTGTTTCTTATGTACAAATTTCCTTATTGAAGAGTACTATATACTAAAGTAATCTATAGAATCATATTTGTTTTATTTAGTTTGTTTCATATAGTTGTTCAATTTTTGACATTTATGTTCCATCTTTCTTAGCTCAAATTTTGCTAATCTCTGTTTTCTTCTATGAATGAAAAGAGAGTTTATGTTAATATTGCAATACTAGTTTAAACCATTCGAGTTTGCTAATTTGGAAGGTGTCTATAGCTAAACCTAGACCTCTTATAAATGGCATAACTTTCTCCAAATTTTATTCTCTCTCCATTGATGACTAAAATACTAATTTATGAATATGGTGCATTAAAAAAAAAGTTTGCATAATTTATTTTCTTGCGCATTATGAAATTGATCGGGAATAATCATCTGAATCCATTTAAAGGAAAATTGTGTAATCAATTTCATATATCTCCGTTCATGTATCATCAATTTCATAGATTTACAGCACTCTGAATACATTGGAATATTTCATGAAGCAAATGAAAAACCAACAAGCATTTATCTGAAGTTCATGAAATGAAACTGGGAAAATTTCATCAAAAACAGAAATGCTGGTAATTCAATAGTTTTTTATGTACAAAGAATGAAAACAATATACATTGTTATTTTAATGATACAAAAGAATCAAGGGTGATCTTTCTATGACCTAGAAACCAATCTTGATAAGCCTATAATTTACAATTATCTGAAACTATCACTAAAATCTTCTATGCACTCATCAATATTTACATTATGTACAAATTTGCCAAAAAGAATCTGTTCGATTGTTGTATGGACTGTACACCTGCAACAACAAAAAAAATTGAGTAATAGTTTTGTTAATTATGGACAGACTGTTCAAGCAACAACTCTATGTGTTAGAACCACAATATCATATCCTTGATCCCACAAATACGAGTTGTATACGAGCATTTCCAAAGGCTAAGCTTCAACGGATAATTGAATCATGTCTGAAATTTCTAAGTTCTAACTCAAGTGTTAATACCAGATTTACATACATAAACTGTTACTATCAATATCATAATCCAGAAGCATATCATTGAACTCCAAAGTTACATAATTACCAGTGATGCCTTTGTTAAAGCTAAAACCAAAGTTATCATGCGTCATGGAGACCATAAACAAAAACAAAAACTTTTTATTGCACTTGATAAATCATATTCCACATGACTATTTTTAGTAAAGCCTATATGTCAGAACAAATAAGTTATCGAAGAGTTCAACTTACATGATGCTTATGCTATGAAAGTATGGGAAGGAAGTAATTACCTCAGTCAGTCGTGTTATGGTGCTACCTGTGCATCTAAATCAATTCAAATCACGTGGTGCAGTGGGACCCAGATACTTACTCTTTCTTGTGCTCAGGATCAAGGCTGCAAGCATTCTCACCAGAAGTGAATAAATAATTCTAACAGGATTGAATCTTATAAAATGATAAATGACCAAATATAATTAGAGCATCAAAAAACATAAAAGTGAACTACACTGACCTGTTTCTAAGACCAAGAAGAGCATAATGTGCTGCACTAGCACAAGTAGAAACTGGAGCTAAACAGCAGCAGGAACACACTGTATAGCAGTTGCCAAGGCAGACCCTGCACTGGCTCCACGCTGGTATCTTTTCGATGGAGTCTGAACTAATGCAGACGCAGACTTTCCCAGGCCATCACTAAGGCTCCCGTATGCCTATCAAATTAGGAAAATTAAGAACTACAGAAACAAATATTCATAGTAGCCACATAAAATTTTGTTTTCTAAAACAATTTGAAGTTAACAAAAAAAGTGATATAAGTTTCCAATTTTATTATTTCTTTCGATTCCGTACGAGACATGCAGTCTTTTTTGCATTGGAAATGATATTCCCAGATGGAAAGTGGTTCTGGCAACTTGTGGCATACAATACAGAATGTAGAAAATACACTCATTAAGTGGTACAATCGTACAAGCAATTCATGAAAAAAAAAACAAAGCATATTGCAGCATTCACCTGTTGGATTCCTTGTTTGGCATTTTTTGGTTGATTGTACCTTACATTCGGTTTTGTGTTGCCTTTTGCAGGCCGTGATACAGGGGGAATCCTACTAAAAATATATTCTGCTTGGACCAAAATGTCATGGGCCCCTGCTGCCAAATGCACGCCAAGTCCAACAGCTTCCAGTGATATACTTCTAAGAAAAGCAATTGTACCTAAAAAGAAGAATAGCTAGTTGTTATCACCAACACACATTACCGCATAATTGCTAAATATTTAATGTCAAACATAAAAAAGATTGGTATGCAAAAGATGATACACAAAAGAATTAGTCAATGACACAATAGTGTGCGGACAAGTTAGAGTCGTGTTAGAATTTCTTTGTTGAAATTCTGTTGCTCAAATAAATATTTAGACACGATCAAATCATAGAGATATACATGACATCTAGAGACAATCATCTCGACCCCGCAATATAAGGACAAACTGTGACACTGGTCCGATTATCAAGGACTTCACATTGAGAATAACTCTTAAGAAATTGTTGGCATCATTGATGCGATTAAAGAATTCTATATAGCATCAATGCCAACCGGTGGATAGCTGAAGTGAACATGATGACTAAATCTTCAGCATAGCATGCACCTAGAATTCTTCAAATGCAAGATTAAAAAAATTAATTGCGTTGTAAAAATGTTCTTTCTGAAAGCCATTTTTAATTAATGCAGAGGCCTGAACAATCTTCAAGTAGCAAACAGAAGATTAAAAAAAAATTTACCAAGCCAATTAAAAATCGATGATAAAGAGAGTTTCAGAGTTTGAACCGCATCAATTATCATGACTGAAAATTTATTAGCTGTTATGACTTGCAACAAAACATACACTTCTACTTTAAGATGGTAAAGTCATAGAATTTAATAATGATGCCAGTGTTTAAGCTTCTGAATCTCAATGTACAACTCAGGACTTTAGATGAATTAAACCCAATATGATTTACCTCTCTGCATTCCTTTGAGTACTCTTTGATCCTCCCTATAGCTCTCAACTGGCAAGGAAACAAGCTTTGCGGCACCAGAACCAACAGCAACCAAGGATCGGATGGTAGGAAGCCCTCGCAATACTTTATGTATCTACATCAATAACAGAAAGAAATATCAACAAACATGATTAGGGGGAGAACAAAGTTGTAAGATTCTCAATGTATATAATGGATGTAACTGAAACCTGATTTTGAGAAATATCCTCCAACCACGACCCTATAATTGTTTCACACACATTGCCCCAGCCATAGACCACAACAGCATGAACATGTTTAAGCTGCAGCTCCACCCCCTGCATCAAAATTGGCTAATTCGTGATTAGAAGATTCTATTCACATTTTAAAAAGCATGTCTAGGATAAAAGATGATTCAAGAAGTCAAAAAGTATATGGCAAGACAAGAAAAACTCAGTATGTACAAGCAGGCTTGTTAAGAGAACAATTTCTTCAATGCATCGCAAACTTCTAAAACTATTTCCAAAGAGCACCACAAAAGGTATAATATAGAGGGCCTAATGTTTAACAGATCAGGAACTGGATAAAAAAAGAAGAGTAAACAATCACACTCGAAACTTGGTCTGGCAGCATAGGCAATTTACAGAAATCTGACTATGCAGTATCAAATGTAATAAGTTGCCATAGGCTCTGAAGTAAGAATTGGTGCTATTTTCATTGCATATCAATCCCGAAACCCAGTAACAGAAGTAACAAAAACAACAGAGTTTCTTTTGTTTACTAAATGTAGCTTCTTCAGAACTATGATGCTAGAAACACAAAAGACAACCTTATAGAATTTACCGCTTGTATCAGATACTTACCTTCCAAGGGATGAGGTTTACAAGTTCAATATAATTCCCACCTCCCAATGCAGCTAGATCAACATGGCTAGGACTGTAGTCAACCCAAAGAACAACAGGCCATATATCGAACATCTGAAATAAGTAATATAGTCAGTAGAGAGAACTAACATAAGCCAAAACCTAAACAATGAAACTTAACAGATGCATGAACCTCGAAGTAAAATAACATGTCAGTAGTTTAGTAGCAAAAACCAATCTGTTTGTGCAATAATTAAAAAATTACACTCATCAGAGTATTAGGCCATCTCTTAAGCTAAATACTTGAGGGGGCA
Organism: Balakata baccata; assembly: GCA_949630135.1. Classification (NCBI taxonomy): domain Eukaryota; kingdom Viridiplantae; phylum Streptophyta; class Magnoliopsida; order Malpighiales; family Euphorbiaceae; genus Balakata; species Balakata baccata. The sequence goes on along the minus strand of CATIWF010037988.1, from coordinate 105,163 downwards.
ATTTTATCGACTTCCAACAAAAGCATATATTGAAGGGGAAAACTTGGTAACTCTCTTGAATAAAATACTTTTGGTCTTTATTACCATACAAATATATACCGATAAATGTGTGAACAGCTGAATATTAATACAATTGTCCATCGAACAACAACAAAGGTCAACATGAGATTCATGTCCTTGTGAACCATTGTATTATAATATGGAAAAAGAAATCCATTAATAACAGAAACAAAGTCAAGTCGCAGGGGCTAAACAAAATTATTCTAAAAAGAAGATTCAATTACAGCATTTGACGTTGTCAATGAATGACACAACTTACGCACCTGCCTGAAAATAGGGGAGCAATGCCTCATCTGCAATTCTCTGTCCTGCAAGATTATTCAATGCAGATTGTTTTGCACCATATGAATTTTGACAATGATCTGAAGATTGGTCAGTTGACAAGCTCTTTGCTCCAAAAAAGCTGATGAGGAAATCAAGTTGGCTCTGATGAAGTTGCAATAGCAGAGGTAGCAAAGCTACACGCAACCTGAAAGGGAAAAAGATGCAACTATCAATACCTAGTTTCTCTTGTTAATAAAGTGAAGTTTTCTATAAGAAATATAATTCAAAAGAGAAGGCAAGACAGCATAAAATGGTACTTTCACATTGTTCGCTATCATAAGATTGGCCCTAACGCAATAAACTAACTTTGAATTTTGCGATTAAGAAAATGAAATGTTTTTGCCAATTGTGCCTCAAAAGTTTTTTGAATATGTGCACATTTTTAAAGCTAATATAATCAGTTCTTTAATAAAGGTTGAAGTATCATTACCAAACTCCAACCACTAAAACTTCAAAATCAAGAGGAATAAAAATAACGAAAACAACCATATCCACTCCAGACTGATATAAATAATAAATAAATAAGGTTCCTCTAAGCCTGCAAAAAGAAAAAAGAAAAAAAAAAAAAAAGGAGTAGCAGAGAGAAAGAGAAGAGAACACACACCAAAAACAGAATCGCTCATAAGACCAAATTTAACAACTGGATTCTGCTGTGAAGTGAAGAATTTTCTACAATCATGCACATTTATTTTTGGATTTCATAAAAGGAAGACACTCACACATCAATGCTTCCATCAAATAAAGAATGAGTAGAATATGACTTTTTTTTTTGGAATAATTTCAGTGATTACAAAACTAAAATAGAACAGGCATACCTATACTCCTCGAGTGGTGTTAGAGGATTTGGTCTGACAGCTTCCAACTCCAGCTTAAGTGCTTTAGAAGAGGATAATATCCTAGTACCTTCCATTTTAAGAAGGGATTAAACTTGTCAAACATTATTCATACAAGATAAACCAGAATGGCAACCAAACAATCAGAAAAGAACAGTATTTTATATTACCCGAGACCAGGGTGCAGATTTGCTCCCTTCATAAAGGTAAAAATCCTTAATAGAAAGAGAAAGCTTAGCAGCACATATTCCATCGACTGGGAAAAAGTTGTACTGAAATTCTGTCCCAGATAATACAAGCTCTAGATAAGCAGTTGTATCCCTTGCATGGATACCTTCAGAAAACTCTTTATTCTTGCCATGTGCACGCCAGTCAGAACCAGCAAACATTCTCCAGATCATATTAATGTTCTTAAAAAGTATGCGTCCTGTGGGCTTTCTAAAATCATCAGAACCTAAACAGTCAAAAGGTGGAAGTTCACCCTCCAAAACCTGATTCAAGCTGGCTCTCCCACTCGCTTTAGGAATGTGGTTTTCAACAACGCTTGTGGAGGCATCTTTTTACGTAGGAAAATTAAGGATTCCTATTTAAAATATTTTTTCTTTGTGATTTATTTTTTATTTAGAATATTTTTTCTTTTTCTTTTTCTCTTTTTTTATTTCTTGATTCTAGGATAGAAGTTATATATAAATATGTATATTTCTTTATAATGATTTAAGAAATACAGAAAAAAAATATTTCTCCTTTTCCAACATGATATCAGAGCCCGATGGCCGAACAGCCCATGAAAATCTGCCCCATAGATGTAAGAGTACAAGTTCAGGTAAAGCAAAATGGAGACCTGAGGCCTCTAAGACCCAAACAAATGGATCTGTGGCCTCTGAGATTCAAAGAATACAAGTCCAAGCAAAGCAAAAAATGGAAACTTGAAGCCTCTGAGACTCGATGGATACAAGCTTAAGACGTAAAAATTATGGCAAGTCACAACTGGCAAAAATTCAGTTGGATTTGAGGGGGAGTGTTGGAGAATGTATCCCACATCGGGAAAAATGGGGCAAAATATAAATGTAAAGGGGATCAATCTAAAATGCCTTAGGGAATTTGGAAGGAGGCCCACTTATCAATTTCAAGCCCATAAGTCCTTACTCTTCCATTGCCAACTGGGAAGACTACTGTTGGTTGTAAATGGGTTTTTACCGTGAAATACAACGCTGATGGTTTAGTGGAGAGATACAAGGCCCGATTAGTGGTTAAGAGATTCACTTAGACATATAACATATATTATTCTGAGACTTTTGCTTCTATTGCAAAGTTGAATACAGTAAGAGTACTTTTATCTATTGCTGCTAATCTGAATTGACAATTGCAACAATTTGATGTAAAGAAAGTCTTCCTCAATAGAGATTTGGAGGAGGAGGTATATATGGATAGCCCACCGGGATTTGAAGAGAAATTTGGCTCTAAAGTGTGTAAGCTAAAAAGGTCTTTGTATGGCCTCAAACAGTTTCTACGAGCTTGGTTTGAAAAGTTCACTCAATTTGTCAGAAAATAAGGATATTCTCAAGGATAAGCTGACCATACCTTGTTTTTCAAGTTCTCACCTAAAGGAAAAGTTGTCGTGTTGATAGCTTATGTTGATATTATCCTGACAGGAGATGATGTGGTTGAGATAGAAAGACCAAAGAAGAGTCTTGCACCAAAGTTTGAGATCAAGGATTTGGGAGCTCTACGATAGTTCCTCGGGATGGAGATTGCTCGTTTAAGGAAAAGAATTGTTGTGTCTCAACGCAAGTATATCCTTGATCTCTTAAAAGAAACTGGGATGAGTGGTTACAGGCCGGCCCAAACTCCTATGGATCCCAATGTAAAACTTTGGGAAAAAGGGAAGTGTTCATGTTGATACAATTAGATACTAGAGATTGGTTGGCAAATTAATCTACTTGTCACATACTGAACCGAATATTGCTTTTTCAGTCAGTGAGGTTAGTCAGTTCATGCATGCACCTTATGAAGAACATATTGAGGCGGTATACCGGATTTTAAGATATTTGAAGTCTACTCCTAGAAAAGGTATGTTTTTTAAAAAGACTAATCAAAGGAGTATTGAAGTATTTATATATACGGATTGCCCTACTCAACCGAATATTGCTTTTTCAGTCAGTGAGGTTAGTTAGTTCATGCATGCACCTTATGAAGAACATATTGAGGCGGTATACCGGATTTTAAGATATTGGAAGTCTACTCCTGGAAAAGGTATGTTTTTTAAAAATACTAATCAAAGGAGTATTGAAGTATTTACATATACGGATTGCCCTAGCTTAGTAACTGATAAGAGATCCACTTCGGGGTATTGTACTTTTATTTGGGGAAACTTGGTTATTTGGCGAAGTAAAAAACAAAGTGTTGTTGCCCGAAGTAGTGCAGAAGTTGAATTTAGAGCGATGACTCAAGGAATTTGTCAGGTACTATGGTTACAAATAATTCTCAATGAGCTTAAGAAGAAAGTGGAACTTTCTCTGAAGTTGTATTATGATAATAAGGCTGCAATAAGCATAGCTCACAATCCTGTCTAGCACAATAGGACAAAGCATATTGAGATTGATCGGCACTTTATCAAAGAAAAATTTAAAGCTAAAACTATTTGTCTACCATTTGTTCCGTCTAGTCAACAGAGAGCAGTGATGGAACCCCACAACTCCTGACTTGGAACCCCAGTGATGGAACCCACAGCATACCTTGCCCATGGGCCAGCCAAAAAAAATTGGCACCCTCAATTCCTCCAATATTTGAGACAGCCAACATATCAAGCTTCTGAACTTTCAATTTTATACAATGCCATGATCCAGCAAGTTGGTTCTGCAATGAATTCTTTATGTCCTCCATTTATGGCCTGATTAAAGTTTCTACACATTCAGATTGCACAAGACTTGATGCTTGAGACAGACAACACATCCCCAGCATTTTCTGTGTTACGGGCAGCTCCTGATAATCCACTGATCATGTGCTCTAAAATATTATGCAAATTTTGATACTGAGAACCGCAAAGATGGAGTATAACAGAAAATAGATGAATATACAAGAAAAACAAAGGGCTCAAAATCATCTCTTCTCGATTTTGAGAAGTTTTGGCTCCCATGTCCTTCACAGAAGTCATGAAGGCAAATTCATAACCTTTCACACTGGTTTTTCTCCTGCTCCTAGATTCCTCTGAGGTAGCCAAGGATTTGGCTGTTTCAAATATCCGTGGACCAGTTATAGAATCCTCCTGCCAGAGCATACTAACAGTAGGACAACCAGCTCTGCTGCTGACAGATAAAATTTTCTCAGCATAAAATGTCTGCCTTGGTAAACCAGATGGGTAGAATGCCACATCACTTTTACTTGTTTGATTGACCAAATAAACCTTTAAATTACCAACATTCAAATGCAACGCGTGTGTGGCTTTTGAAGTACACCTTTCCTTGAACCAGCATCCGAAACTAAACCAGTCCCTTCAACTTCTCCCTTTTCTGAAGTTGATTGTGAGGAAAGATCAATGGCAATAAATTGATTCCAAGAGTAGTTTCCAATGTCTGTCAGTTCCAAAAGGGAAACAAATGATCATCCTGGCATTAAGAAATGATATATTACCCTGTAAATTTTCTATTGAAGATGGATCCTTCTTCATGTCTCCAGGAGATGACCCATGCTTCTGATTGAAAGGTGAAAATACATTCCTCTCACTATTCATCTCAACATATTTTCCAGTCCTTCAGAAGATCCAATAATGCATTTATTGACCAGAAGTTCACCCATATTATGAAATCAGGCAATTGTAATGAAAATGACGCTTTCCCCCCTAAACCTCCAACTGAGGAAGAATTTATAGCAAATTGGCAATGAGTAACACCTGAGGTACTGAGCAGTTTCATTTTAGTCATATTTCTGAAGGCAAAATCTTTTGCATTTTGAGCACTTGATTCATCTGAATCAGGATCTTTAACAGATGAGACAAATGAAGGAAGTGCAACCTGAACTTCATCTTGCATATGTTGAATTGAAAGAGTTTGACTGCTGCTAGCACCACCACCCCCCCCTTGGGCAAATGTTCATGACATCATTTTCCACAAACGAGTAATCGGACCTCAAAATGCTTCACGTCCCCTCAAATCTCATTTTTTGAGGATATACCTGTTGACCTTATCAAATGTCTCAAGTTAGTGAAAAAAATATTATGTAAGAGAAAAGAAAACATAAAATAAAATGAATTTAAATTATCCAAGGGCAATTTTACCTGCAAAGCCACAAAAATCTCGTTGCATTCTGCTACCATATAAAGAACATTTGAACCACCACTACTGTGATCACCCTTTGGATTGTACCACGGCTCCTGATTTTCATCTTGGAAAGATATGATGATAGAAATTCCAGCAAAAGTCACTTGAAGATTAGTTTGAACATGCTGCTGCTCTGCAAACGATTTAGAAGGAAAAGTTCACAGTAGCAAAATCAAATGTCTGAAAAACACCTATTTAACTAAAACTTTACTAAGTTATCCTAAAGTGTGAGAAGAAAACTCATCTTTAGAAACTGGATGATCTTATGTATTACAGTTGAGGACATATTTGCTTGGGTTGATTCAAACCAAACTCCTCTAAAGAAATGATATGATAGATTAGCATCAAAGTAAGATGGAAAGGTATACGATGAACTGATAAATATAAGCATGCTAGATATAACATAAAATAAGGCAGGGTGAGAAGTGCAGATGAGAAAAATAATACAGAAACACACACATAATTTAGATATAACAAGGTAGGAAGTGGAAATACCATAAGGAATACGCAAAGATCCAGAAGCAAGGCTGGATGCAGCAGTTAACGCACTGAAAACAGAACATGTGCAGTTCCACATTCCACTGCTCCCAAAAGCCAATTGTGAACTTCGCACTTCATCAAAACATTCAAAAAACTGGTCCACACTGCAGATTCATCAAAAGTACAACAGTAAGAGACATCAGCATTACTTGAACAATACCAATGAGAATATGGTACAGGCTCATAGACAAAAGAGAACTTAGTAAGTTCCTAGAAGTACTAAAAGCATTAAATCATATTTAAAACATTTAATATAATATAGATACATAAAAAATTATAATATAGTTGAATGTAATTCTAATTTCCCTCTCCAATTGCTTTTCTTAAAATCACGGTGAATAAAAAAGAGATCAGTTTAATGGAGAAGAAATTTGTAATTCCAAGATAAGAACATCTTAAGTCCCAATCATGGTGATAGAAACATCTGCCATGTTGTTTAACAATATTCTAAAAATTTATTATGCTTCATCCTGTTCATTTAGAGGGATTTAAAATTCACACCTCAAATAACCATTTTGCATAGCTTAACTTCAAACTATACAAAAGCCTTTAGTCTATTGCCGAAAACAACACTATCACCTCTTAACCTCACTTTCTAAGTGCATAAGTGAGCTTTCCTATGTTTCCAACATATTTTCAATTCAAAACTTGATCTTCCACTATTTTTTATCACTATCAATACAACTCAATTTGATTAAAATACTATTTCTTAGACAAGGGAGGCATTTTTTTTACCCACTATGTATGCCTTCATGTTCAATTAATTGTCTTTTTTACATTTTAAAAGTAGTGATGGATATTCACTAAATTCTTGTTACACTATTGTTTTGAGCCATCTTGATAATTTCTTTTGATTTGTCAAAATTACAGCAGCACAAATATTTACTAATATTAACCTTGACCCAAGATCAAGTTCATCCTCGCTACCATTTTCTTTGATAGAAATGGGAACCCAACCAGGTATAAGATGTGATCCGGGTAGCGTGGATTCACTTGCTGATTCTTGCAAGTTCAAAGAAGACATAGCAGAGGAAAAACTACCATGAACAGGAATCACTTTATCGGTAGCAACCATAGCCGAAACTGAATGCGATGAATGGAGATGAGAAGCCAAGTTTAAGTCAACAGGGTCTGCAGATTTATTATACATTTCTTTATCCAAAGTTCTATAGGTTTCCCACAAAAGTAAAATCCATTTAATTGCATTGGGTTCCAATATCAACTCCATAGGATCAGCCGAAACATTTGCATCCACTTTGCGGATATCTAACGAACCATTCTTCCAAGGAATGCTTAACTTTAAATTCCCTGAAAATCCATCTTTACTCCGAGTCATAATTGGAATAGCAGCACTAGAGTAGCTCAAAAACAACTCAACGAATTATGCTAACATTTCAAAAACGAAACAAATTGCCACCTTATACTAGCATGGTAATTAGAAGGCTGATTGAATATGAATCCACTTTTCGAATGTCATGTTAGTATAAATTTGTTACTTGTTACGTTTTTTTAAAATCTAAGAGAGTAAATTGGTAAAAAAAAAGATATTTACAGAACAATTGGGTCTAAAAACCGATTTGAGGGACAAATTGAAAAAAAATAAAAAAATTCAAAGGGTTAGTATGGGTTAAGTCTTAATTTAATTTATATTTATAATATAATGTAATTAGAATAAATTATAAATGTAAAAAAAATTAATGATAAATAAATTAAAATAAAAAAATAACAATATGTTATAAATATTTTTTTAATTAAGTGTTAGCTTTATCAAATTTACATGGAGGTTATGAATTCAATTTTTCTTATCACTATTATAAAATTTTAGAATATAAAATTATTTATAATATATAAAAAAAGTTTCAATTAATTGAATTAATTGTTTGTGAAAAATATAATAATAATTTTTTAATTGATAAATTTATAATTTTAATTTTAAAGATTAAGCATATATAACTATAAGTGATAAATTTTATTATATTTATATAATAAGTGTAAATATTATATTTAATATTACATTTTCTATTATCTTTTTTAGAATAATATTATTTTATTTAATATATTAAAAATAGAATATAAATGATAAAATATTAATATAAAATTATTTATATACTAATATGTTCGTGAGCTAGAAGAATTCTTTATGCTTAACTCAGAACTCTTTCTCACCTTCATGACATGTGTCCTTTTAGTAGTACTATATTTATTTTTTATTTTATGTCACTTTAGCAAAGTTAGGAGACAATGACTTTAGCCTAGTTTTGATAAATTTTTTTTCCAGAGTTTTTCTCTCTACTAGCAAATGCTCCATTAATGAAAACTGAGATATTATCTTCACATTTGAGAGCTTTTTTTATTTTTTTTACAGTTTTAGAACTGTTCATGGTATCAAAGCAATTCGGTTTTTAATTCTCTTTTCTTCTTGATTGTTGCTGCTTAACGCGTATTGCGATTGAATATGGAAAACAGACCAAGAAACGCAGAAAATGAATAGAGAAACGAAATTCCTTTAGGAAGAATGCAACAACACGATGATCCATTGCAATTACAGGGGTCTAATCACCCGGGCATGATGCTTGTTATAGCTCCGTTAACTGATACCAATTTCTTAACTTGGAGTTAATCTATCTAAATCGCCCTTGGAGTTAAAAATAAATTAGGGTTCATCAATAGAAGAATGGTAGAACCAGATATTGAGGATCCAAACTACGACAAATGGAAAAGAGTTGATTTCATGGTAACTTCTTAGATCTTGAATTCAATGTCTAAAGAATTGGCCGAATCTTTCCTTTACACAACAAATGTAAGACAATTATAGGAGGAATTAGAACAATAATTTGGGGAAAGCAATAGACCTCAGATTTATCAAATACAAAAGGAGCTAGCCTCTATAGAATAAGGTAACACATATATTACCACGTATTACAACAAGATGAAGAAGTTTTGGGATGAACTTAACGTTCTTCAACCTATACCACAATGTGTCTGTGGAGTTGCTAGACAATACACATGTAATGTAGTTCATAATAAATCAATGTTTAGAATAGACTCATACAATTCCTAATGGGTTTAAATGACTCCTATGGCAACATTAAGAACCAAATATTAGTCTTAGAGCCTTTGCCTAATGTTAGTAAGGCTTATTCAATGGTTTTATGAGTTGAGAAATAGAGGTTAGTACATATGACTTTTGGAGAAACTGTAGAGAGTAATGCTATGATGACACGAGGTATAGCAAGTCAAAGCTCTTGGATGAACAAAGGAAATAATAAGAAGAAGGATAAAGAAAACAAATATTGTAATTACTGCAAGAAGAATGGCCATATGAGAGATTCATGCTTCAAATTACACGGTTATCCTGAATGGTTTACTCAAATGAAACAAAAAGACAGAGGCACAACTAAAGGTCAAGCAAATATGATAAATACACCAATTGATGATGATGATGATGACGAGATAGAAGAAAATACAATAGTAGAAAATACAAAGCCTTGGATGTCATCTTTCTCAGAGATGTTCAAATAAGAAATGGCTAAGTATATGAAGCAAAGTCACCACCGCATGGAGGAAGAAGTTAACTTTGCCCACCTGAACGAATTTGTAGGTAACATTGATCTTCAAACTTCTAATTTTTGCAATGAGAATATTGGTGATTGGATAGTAGATACAGGAGCATAAAATTATATATGTGCTTCAAGAAATGCGTTCACAACACTTTACCCAAACTAACAAAAAATTACAATGCACTTACTTTATGGAACTTTTAAACAAGTGACCCATATTGGAAATATTCCATTACATGAAAATTTCATTCTAAAGTCCTTCCTTTAAACATAATTTGCTTTCAGTGAGCAAGTTGACTCAAACAAATTTTCTTAGACTAGTTTTGTACCCAAGTCACTGTGTATTGTAGGACCAGCAGACTTATCAGACTTTGGCTATTGGCAAGGTTTTTGGCAACCTTTATTACTTAAATTCCAAAAGCTTTGCTTGTAATCCTCACCTTGTAGATACCAATTACCTAAAGAATAAAAAATCATGAAACTATGTGCACCGTAAATAATATTTGTACTGTTAGTAGTAAAGTGTGGCATGAGAGACTAGGACATCCCTCCAGTGGGGTCCTTAAGCATTTGAATTTACCTTGTGATGTTAAAAAAGATTTGTTTGATACTTGTATGGTGTCCTCTAGCCAAACAAATAAGAATTTCTTTTCAAAGCAATAAAATTACTTCTACTTGTATTTTTGATCTTGTCCATGTGGATCTTTGGGGTCCCTATCATCAAGCCTCCAAGACTGGAGCACATTACTTTCTTAATTTAGTTGATGATCTTAGTAGAAGTACTTGGACTTTTCTCATGCAAAATAAATGTCAAGCTTCTCAAATTTTACTCAATTACCTTACTATGGTTCATAATCAATTTCATACTACTGTCAAGGTCATTAGAACAGACAATAGGAGTGAATTTTTGAATAGCACTTATCAAACCATTTTTACTCAATATGGAATAATTCACCAGAGAACTTGTCCTTATTCACCTCAACAAAATGGTAGAGTTGAAAGAAAACAAAGACATTTGCTCCAAGTTACTAGTGCATTACTTTTTCAGTCTAGTTTAAGTAAAGTTTTTTTAGGGGAAGCCTTGTTACATGCAACTTGTCTCATTAATTGTTTGCCTAGCCTTATTCTTTCATGGCATTCTCCTTATTATTTTTTATACAACAAGAAACCTAACTTAACCCATCTGCATATTTTTGGTTGCATGTGTTTTGGTACAGATATTACACCACATAAGGACAAATTATCTCCTAAAGCACTTCAGTGTTAATATCTTGGTCACTCACCAAATCAAAAGAGTTACAAGCTTTTTAATCTCTCAACGCATAAATTTTTTGTTTCTCGAGATGTTGTCTTTCATGAGACAATCTATCCCTATATGCATAGACCTGTTATTGTTCCCACCGAAAAATCCCACCTTACCTCTTCTTCTTATTTCTTATCCAACTGATACTATTTCTTTATCCTCAGAAACATTTTTCCACTTCTTTACATAATGATCCTAGTTCACTAACGTCAAATCATTCTACCCCACCTTACCTTAGTCCACAAACAACTAATCAATCTACCCTACCTCACTTTAGTCCACTAACATCTAATCACTCAACCCCACATGCGTCTAGTCATTTCACTCCTTTGCCTATAAACTCCATTCCCATATCGTTTGACCATCACTCTATCCCAACAATATCTGATCAGTCAGCTGCTATTCATGGTCCACACGCCTCTTCTACTCATAGCTACCGACACAATGACAGACCTCGAAGACCGCCAATATGGCTCTCTGATTTTGTTTGTTCTTTTAGTCATCTTCTTACTTCGTCCTCTCCACCTGTTTCTTATACTCCCCCAACTTTTCCTTATTTTCAACCCATGCATTTCACACAAGCACATTTATCATTTGTTGCTAATATATATGCTATCCAGGAGCCTGTTTCTTATTTACAGGCTAGGACACATCCTGAATGGCTCGCTGCAATGGATACTGAGCTTAAAGCTCTTAAGCAAAATAATACTTTAGACTTAACTATCTTACCCAAAGACAAGAAGGCTATTGGTTGTAAATGGGTTTATAAACTCAAGATCAAACCTAATGGTTCTATAGACAGATACAAGGCACGTCTCGTCGCTAAAGGATATAAACAAGTGGAAGATGTTGATTTTACTAATAATTTTTCACTAGTTGCCAAACCTGTTACAGTTAGAGTTTTCTTGTCTATTACTGTAGCTCATCAATGGCCTCTTCACCAACTTGACATTAATAATGCTTTTCTTCATAGGCATATTGATGAAGAAGTTTATATGTCACCAGAAGGTTATCATGAAGCTAAACCTGGCTAAGTTTACAGGTTGCGTCGTTCTTTGTACGATTTAAAGCAAGCCTCACGCTAATGGAATATTGAACTCACTCAATGTAGCAATCATTGTCTTTTCATCTATCAGACTACTACATTCTTGGCTTTACTTGTATATGTAGATGATGTCTTGCTCACAGGTAGTTCAGTGTAACTAATCACTTAACATTAAGGATTATTTACATTGAGCTTTCATTATTAAATATCTTCATCATGCTAAATATTTCCTTGGCTTGGAGATTACCTATTCTCCATAGGGTATATATGTCAATCAGTGCAAGTATGCACTTGAAGTATGGCTTCCACAGTCTGTGAACTACAATGGCTTTCTTATCTACTTCGAGATTTTGGCTTATCAGTGCAACTTCCTGTCCCGCTTCATTGTGATAATAAAGCAACCATGCATATTGCAGCTAATCCTTTTTTTCATGAGTGTACAAAACATTTGGATATTGATTGCCATATTGTATGTGATCAAGTGAATAAGAGTTTTATTTCTACTGAGCATATGTCCTCATCCGACCAACCAGTTGATGCTCTCATTAATATTTTATCTTCTCCCCAATTTGTTAAGCTTCTATCCAAGATGGGTCTTGCAGACTACTACAAGCCTCCACCTTGAGGGGGGATGAAGAATTCCTTATGTTTAACTCACAACTCTTCCTCACCTTCATTACACGTGTTCTTTTAGTAGTACTATATTTATTTTTCATTTCATGTCACTTTAGCAAAGTTAAGAGGCAGTTACTTTAGTTTAGTTTTGATAATTTTTTTTCGAAAATTTTTCTCTCTACTAGTAAATGCTCCATTAATGAAAACTGAGATATTATCTCCATATTTGAGAGTCTTTTGTTTCTTTTACAGTTTTAGAATTGTTTAGAGCTTCTAAACGAAAGCGTTTGTCAACAAGTTCATGAGCCTTCATACAAACATGTTCGCAAGCCTATATACGAACTTGTTCACAGGCTTATAAACGAATATATTCGCGAACCTATGAACGAATGTGTTCACAAGCCTATAAACAAACTTGTTTGCTAACATGTTCTTGAATCTGTAAACGAATTAAAAAATTAAAAATCTAGTAAAAAAACTGATGTAGCATATTGACTGGCTGACAAGGCATGTTGACAGCTAAAGTGACACAGCTATATGTTGATACATTATCATATTTAACTAAAATTTTAAATTGGTACCAAATTGTAATATTTTTAAAAAATCTGGTATTAAATTGTAACAATTAAAATATTTTATTATAAATTGTAACAAAATGAAAAAAATTAATATTTTCTTTCCAATTAGCCTTTTTTTGGGTTTCCGTGTTAGAATTAGTTGGCAAATTCCTTCTCTTTTTTAATTTTATTAATTTTACTTAAATTGAATTTCCCACGTTTTAAATTTGTTTTTTTTTTAAACCATAGTAAACTATGAAAATACACTTCAATATATGAATATTAATATAGATCTCGTGGATAGGAACCATAATAACATTTGTTTTGATGTTAATACAATTAATATTAAAAATATATTCTTTCTGAATAATTGTTCATTATTCAACTTAAATATACACTAATTGTTTTTACAAAAAGCATTTTAAATTTATGATTATGACACCATTTGATATAATATTATACAATGATTCATAATAAAAAACAAAATAAAATTAAAATAAGCACCGTACATATAATTGCAGGTTATTAAAATCATGCTACAAATACTATAATACAATTATTAATCCCATCAATAAAATACTGCATATTGTTTATTTTAAATCTATAATTTATTTGCATATTGAAAAAATTACTATTTGCTCTATGTAATTTAACATAATACACTAGTATACCTGAAATTTAAGAAATATACTACTTGCTTCCTATAGTTTGACATAATACACTAATACTCATAAAATTTGAAAATTATATTATTTACACTTTAAAATTTTGACATATTGTACTAGTACCTTTTGCAAATTTGATTTGCTAGACCAATACCCTTTAAACAAAAGAGAACATTCTTTTTTACAAGTGTATTATATTTTTTTTTAAATATTAGAAAGTGCTAGCATATTATGTCAAACTAGTGGATGCAAATTATATATTTTTCAAATCTTAAAAAATTACTAGTATATTATGTCAAACTATAGAAAATAAATAGTAATTTTTCCTTCCATATTTTTATTGTTTTTGTCAGCTTTTATGTCAAAAGATAAACATAATAGCAAAATGGTATACTTGATTTTGAATTGCTTAAAGATACAAAACTGAAAAGGGAAGAAAACTGAGAATGTGTAATACAGTCAAAGGCCTTTGATAGTTTGTCACCATCTCTATTATCCATGGGTGAGTTGGAAATAGAACTACAAACACTCCATTCATGAGGAAATAGCTGGAATAAAACTACACTAACAAAAAGCAACGGTAAATGATCTATATACCAGCCTAGCCGTGCAGTTAGCATGGAGGTGAACTTTGAGTTAGGTCTTGAGTTCGAGCATAGAAAATATTTGTGTACTGTTTGAACCCAGAGCCTCATTCCACTATCTACCTCTTGGGGTTCAAAGCTACTTTAAAGGATCAGGAAGCAACTAGTCCAGCAGCCTAGTTGAGATACACCTCCAGTAGACAAAAATACAAAAAGGAAAGCAATGTTTCCTCCTAAACTATCCTAATACAGAGTTCTATAAATCTTCAGCATAAGACTAGGTTATGTAAGATTGTATATATCCTCGGACAAAACACAAAAGATGGCAGATCCTGATTGTTGTTTCTCTACCAATGATGTTATGCATATCTTCATCAAAAAAACCAAAGTAGTTTTATTCCCAGTCAATATTTCATCAGGTTTCTCCACTTGTCTTTCAAATCAACCTGAAAAGTATTTTAAGGAAAAACTAGTGTTTGTAATACAAAGAACAAAAGTTTTGCAAACCAAACAGAAATATTAAAAAAGCATTGAGCAAATTTACCTCAGCTCGCCACTGGGCCTTTGGCCTGGTGGTAACTCCCCACATGGGGAGTGTGAGAGTCTCGGGGTTCAACTCTCCCAATTACCATGTGAGGGGCATTAAGCCCCATTTCCATTTCCCACTAACTACTAACTAATGTTTCTTGTGTCAAATATATATATATATATATATATATATATCTATTTATTTATTTACCTCAGTTCTCTCGATGAATATGTCACGCTTGGAGTTTAAGATAAGCTTCCAGCTCCCTTTACCGAACCTTCCATTCAAGAGGGAAAAAAAGTAAGTGTGCAGAAAATTATACAATGTTGTGACACAAAATAAATAAAAATGTAGACCTATACTTTCACCAGTTAAAGTCAAGTCCTTTTTATAGTAAAAGATTTCGAAGGGAAAATGACAACTTCAATCATGAATCATATGTTTTCAAAATTAAAACTTGCTAAAATTTGGTTATACTTTTGCACCCCCTCCCTCAGTGCATCTTCTTCTTCCACGCTCCATCTCTTCATTTTTCTCCTTCTAGTGAACTTTGTGACATCATAATTCTTCAATGGAGACACAGCCTTCTTCCTTGAGCTGTCAGAGGGAAATTTATTCATACAATTGTCTGTTTCTTCAGGTAAGCCATCAATTGAATAGTCCCACTGCCAAAAGAAAAGAATGAGAGGCCCAAAATATAGGATGTAATTACATAGAAATGATCAAACCAAAAGGCAAACTCATACCTCCAAGCTATGAGCATTACTATTTCGTTCCATTAAACTGCACTTGGGAACAAGAATCTGCCGGCTTGATACTAGAATTTCAGCATTAGTCTTCATAGTTTGACTTACTGATGCACTGTGTGTTTCTACTGAAGGCACAGGATTGGGTGCGTTTACATCCTTTTCATTCTGGTTTTCTACAGAAGTCTCCTTACCCACAGCTTCTCTTTCCATCTCAGCAATTAAAGCATTTGACAAATCTAAAGCATTTGGAAGAGGGTCCTTAACTAATGCTTTTAACTCCATGGAGCTGTGTTTAAGTGCTTCTATTGCTTCTGTAAGTTCAGGAGTAGAGACAAGGTTGAATTTGCAAGTAGGTATTTGCATTTCATCCATATCCACTTTTTCAGAATCCATAATCCCAACTGGTCTTTTTGGGAAGCAAGTACCGATAATATCATTGTCCTGAATTTCATTTTCTACATAAAACAAAAGCAAGAAATTATATGCATGCAGAAAGTTATAACTTATAGTAGTGCCAAAAGTAAATGCCTGTACATGAACAGCTATGCTCATAAGTTACCACCATTGCAGACATTATTTAAAATCTGTTCCATGTGGAAAGCTAAATAGTCCTATCAGCTATCTCTGTATGTTTAACCATACAAATAAGATTTGTTATACCTAAATAATAAAGAAAGGCGACTCAATATAGAGCCATCCTCCTCTCTGCCAGGAATTGGCAGTGTGATATTTCATGCTATTAATCACATTTTTATAATGCAAGAATCATTTCAGAATCAAATATACATAGGCAAAGTTTACAGAACAAGATGGTACAGCTACATATCTTCAGCGACATATGACCTTTACTAAAGCAGTAAAGACTAGTGCCTCCCCAACTTGGATCTGATAATAATACCCAAGACAGCGATAAGGAATTCAATTATATTACTAAAGCATTAAATTCCCATGGAGAATATAAATCCCTTATTGGACAAAACAATCGAGCACAAGCTCCACGAATCAGTATCAAGAAGCTTGTTTGGTCACTAAAAGGTGCAGGGAAAAAGAAAAGAATTCCGATTTCCCAGTTGGTGGAAGACGAATTTGGTCTTTGAGAGGAAACTATTTCCCTCTTTTTTCATTGATTTCTGTCAAAATGAACAAGCTTAAGCATGGCATTATGGCAGATAACTCATTCATGACATCAAATTGAAGCACAACAACACTCATGAAATAAAAGCAAAATGGCAAAAATTAAAACACCAATCTTTACCTTGTCTTGCGGACCCATCAGCAGCAACTAATTTTGGACCAGAATTTGGTTTACTGCCTTCTTCAGCCTCAACTTTATCACCACCAGTTTCATTCCCTTTCCTTTCCCTCTCAGCTCTGGCGGCCAGTTCAAGAAAAGAAGGCCCCATCATATCCATAGCTTCCCTTAAATACTCCATAACCAACATCACAGATTCATTTCCTCCAACCCTCCTCAACAACCTCCTATAAGCATTGGAATCCCACAAAGCTGCCTCCATCTCCTCCTTCACCTCCCTCAACTCATCAGTTACCAACTCACTCCTCTTCGAAGCCTCCAATGTGTCAATTCTCTCCCTCCAAATCCTCTTCACTGCTTCAAAAAATTGTCCTCTGTCTCTCAAGTACTTCAATGTGCAATCCACCGCCACCGCACGATACGCCAGTTTCATGGACTCTGAGATTTTGAGTTTTTCCTTTCGGTCCGAGTCTTCGATGGTTTCAAGCAACTGGAGAATCGTTTCGGAAGAGGATCCGGTGGCGATTTCGTCCTGAATGAAACGGAGAGTGATTGCCTTCTTGAAGCGTGGATGATCGGTTGTGGAAACGGAGACATGAAAGCTAGTGAGGATCCTGTCGAGAAGAAGCTGAGGAATCGGCTGCCGAGCTAGAAACTCAATAACCCACAGATTAATGTCTGCGTCCATTTTTTATCCCAAAAAAAAAAAAATACAAACTTTGAAAAAACCCAAGGAACCCACTTTATTTACTCACTCTTGTTTCTCTCTTCTTCCATCATTCTTGCAGAAATTTTTATGGAGATTCTCAAAAATGATCAAAACCTGAACTTTGAATGAACCCAAAGACCCACTTTACTTACTCGCTCTTGCTTCTATCTTCTTCATGTCGCTGAAATTTTCCACTGCTGCTGGCGAAGGAGAAAAGAGAAGGAAATTTTCCACCAAATCGGTGGAAGTGCTTTTGTCCTCCACTACTCAAGAAGGAAATCACTAAAATACCTTCAATAATATAAAATTATTTATAATATAAAAAATATAAAAATCATTTTATATATTAATATTTTTTTAATTTATGAGGTTACTTCATTCTTTTATAACTAAATTAAACAAACCAAACATAATAATGAAATATCACTTTATTTCTATTTCGAAGAATGTTAAGGACAATTTTTTTTCAATATTTTCCATCATTTACTAAGAAGAGAAAATAAAAAAAATATATTTTTAATGTGATTTTCAAAAATGTTGAATAAATTTTCTCTTCATATTTATAATTGGCAAATAATAATATAACATTATAAAAAAAAAGAAAAAAAGGGAAATTTTTTTAATCAAGGAAATGACATAAGAGTTGTTTGGCATGGTTGGCAGCTAAGCTCGTAAAGATATGGAGAAGTTACATCGGTATTGTAACCCAAATTTGTGAACTAACGACAACATCGATATATTTAAAGTTTTTTACTTTGTTGCCTTCTCTTTCCAAGCCTGTGTGCCTGTGTATCTTGTTGCCTCTTTCATTTAGCTTGCTGAGAAGAACCTAAAAACATAATTTTTACAGACATTAGAGTTATGGAGATAAAGCCTGGTTTATCAGCTTTGGTCACTGGTGCCGCCTCTGGAATTGGTAAAAGTTTTCGACTTGTACTCTTTCTTATTGCTATTTGTTATCTTAGTCATCAATTTTTGATAGAACAGTGATATATTTCTTGATGGAAAGATCTCTTCTATGATTTTTCCATTTTTTTTTCTTTTGACCTGACTGCGTTAAATTTTAACCCTCCCCCCTTCCATTTGGGAAAATTAGATGACATTTTCTATGAATTTGTTTTTGGGTCAAAGCATTTCTATGAATATGAGTTTGTAGCTATGCTATTGGTGGTTGAGAAAGCAGAGTTGCGATTTAGAGGATAATACTTTATCTACACCGAGTCCATCATGCATCAATCCAATCATATAATTTCATTTATGCAAAATAGTTATTGCTCTGCATAGTATATTGAATTGGTCCAGAAGACCAGATTTATTGGTCATGTAAACCTTAAATTTTATTTTTATTGAGAACTATGATAGATGTTGCAACTGTTTACCATGGTTAAATGGTGATGGTTTACATGTAGGGAGAGCACTTGGTTTAGCCCTTGGGGAGAAGGGAGTATTTGTGACTGTGGTTGATTTCTCAGAAGAAACGGGGAAGGAAATTGCATCTCTCATTGAGAAAGAGAATGCTAAGTTCCACTCCAAGTTGGAATTTCCGACTGCTCAGTTTATAAGATGCGACGTGACAAACACAAGTAAGTTTTACCAATAATTGCATTTTTATCTGTTGCATTTTCGATTTCATCTGTGGAGGTTGGCTTTGGGTTTAAGTTTGATGCTTTGCAAGAATCATTTAAATCAGCAGAAAACTATAAAATTTTTCCCCATTTCTTATTTTCATGATCTGCAAACTGAATAACATATATATCGTGTTTTCGTTCCTCAAAAAACAAAAAGAAATATTACCTCTCTACATATTCTTCTATGAACAGGAGATTTATCTGCTGTTTTTGAGAAGCATGTAGCAACATATGGAGGACTGGATATCTGCATTAACAGTGCCGGAATCGGTACTTCTATACCTTTCTATAAAGATCAAACTGATGGCACTCGTTCATGGAGGCACACTCTTAATGTGAACCTGGCTGCAATAATTGATAGCACCCGCCTAGCGGTATGCTTATTTGAAAAAATATATATTTTTTTTCCTTCATTGACCTTTTTCTGCAGGCTGCCAAAATATAATTGCATCACAGTTTTGGGGAGGTTAATATCATCATCTTTTTTTTTTTTTGGTATTAATAATATTATCATCTTTTAATCTTGTAAAGAAACAATAATTGAGAAATCAATTGTTTCATTGATAGTAAAAAGCCCTATATATATATAACTCTGTGAATATAAAATGGGAAACAAATATATAAAGAATAGGAAACAATACAAATTAGGAAATAAATCTCTACATATCCCTAATTACATAAATTAAGCTAATTAAGAATATTATTCAAATATCTCTCAATATCTCACAACACTCCCTCTCAAGTTGGATGATAGATATCGATCATGTCCAACTTATTATAAATGTAAAAAACAAAGAGCTTTAAAACCTGTAACACAAAAGGTCTCACATCACACTAGTGTAGATTCAACCAGGTAGACAATGTCATACAAACCAACAAAACCTGTAACACAAAAGGCCTTACACCACACCAATGTAGACTCAACTAGGTAGGAGAAGATGCCGTACAATTCGAGGAGAGTCAAGCAAGACATACCAACGACAAATGTTACTCAACAAGGGTGACCCAAGAACTTACACAGTTTGCTCTCAAAGATAGAAAAACTAAATGGATCACTCATGGTGACCCAACTATGACAAAGCGATGTCCACGTAGGCATAACTTTCGGATCGATTTCCAGGTAGGGTTTCACTGGAACCCATGACTCTGATACCATGTAAAGAAACAAGAATTGAGAAATCGATTATTTCATTGATAGTAAAAAGCCCTATATATACAACTCTGTGAATACAAAATAGGAAACAAATATATAAAAAATAGAAAACAATACAAACTAGGAAATAAATCTTTACGTATCCCTAATTACATAAATCAAGTTAATTAAGAATATTATTCAAATATCTCTTAATATCTCACAACAAATCTTAAGAGTAATACATTGTATTAATATTAAGATGCTGCTAAGCTAGTAAGATGCATACATTAATTTGTTTTAAAATGTCTGAAACCTAGCCTTTTCTACTGGCCTTTGGCTAACAGAGTTATTGGTATTTGGTAGCTCAATTGCACAGTAATTCATTTTTATCATCATCATCATTAATAAATAAAAATTATTTACATTTCCTGAACAGATTAAAGTTATGAAAGCTGCAGGAAAGCCTGGAGTCATTATAAATCTGGGGTCTTCTTCGGGTCTTTATCCAATGTATAATGATCCGATCTACTCTGCCTCAAAAGGTGTGCATTGTTGTGTTGCTCCTTTTACTGATTTCTTTCCATTGTTTATTTTGGTTCTTCATACTTTTTCCTCATCAGTGCAACAAGAATGTGTAGAAACACCATGAATATGCGGAAGAATCTGAAATCTTTGAAGTTTGAATACTATTATACTTACGAGTTGTTACGGTTCTTTTTTCCTCAGGGGGTGTCGTTATGTTTACTAGATCACTCGTTCCATACAAACGCCAAGGTATTCGCATTAATGTGCTTTGTCCTGAGGTAAGACTATAGCATGAAGTTTCCAGACTTCTTCCCCTTATTTTCCACTCTTTTTACCTTCTCTGGTTTAGTTGGAATTTCCTTTTTAAGGTGTTTAGAGAATGCTCTTCTGCCACCCCCACACACTCATACAACCAAGTATCCCTTCTCATTTTTTCTCATCCATAATAGGAAAGAAAATTGTTAACAATCTTATAACTTAATCCACCAATCATACGAGAGCCTAAGATTGTGTTGTGGCTAACATCTTATGTTATCTTCCTGAAATTTTTGGAAGGAAAATGGGCTAGTTTTCAATCTTGTTCCTGTTATAGCACCAAACTAGATATAATTTATGTTAGTGTTTATATTGGCTTTGTTAGTTCTTCTGAAGTTGATATTTGTTTTTTTTTATTCTTTGCTATCTTCTTTTGACGAACGTCTAATTTCCTATTTCTCTGTAATATATGAACATGCAGGATTTCTTACTTGTAGTTGCTATTTCTTTTGCCTCTAAACTTTTGGATGCAGTTTGTTGAGACTGAAATGGGATTAAAAATTGATCCTAAATTTATTGACTTGATGGGAGGCTTTATTCCTATGCAAATGGTGGTCAAAGGTACAATTGATGGCAAACCTGAACTGCAATGAAGTAATTGAAGTCCTGAAAATCTATAATAGTTTGCTACATTGTGATTGGTGCTTTAAAGTTAGTGAATCTCTTGTATATTTCTTATTCCTTCAGAAATATGTTGGCTGTTAAGGTTCTTTGACAATGTCACTTTTCTAAGTCTGAACCACTTTTTGCCATATATTCATATGATCTATGCGGAACTATTTTTTTTCTCCACACATGATACTGATGGCCATTGAATCTCCAATTTTTTTTCTCCACTTTTTATTGTATGTTTCCCCAAATAAATTCTGTAATCCCACTTATGTATATTTTCAGGTGCTTTTGAGCTAATTACTGATGAAAGTAAAGCTGGCTCTTGCTTGTGGATCACAAATCGTAGAGGCATGGAGTATTGGCCCACTCCTGCAGAAGCAGCAAAGTACTTGTTGCCTTTGCGAGGTTCTAGGAAAAGGGCAACATTTAGAGCCCCAGTAAATCTACAGCTTCCTCAGAGCTTTGATAAAATGTGAGAAGCTCTCTCTCTCTCTCTCTCTCTGTGGATATTTGGGTTCACTAGACTAAAATTTAAACTCGATTTTCATTTGTTTCAATATTTCCCTTCATCAGGACAACCATTAAATGTTTTTATTTACCGTAGTCTCTTTGTGCTCACACTTGAAGCTTCTCTGTGTGTAGTTCATAGAATATTGATTTCAGGTAATTACATTTTTTACCAGCAATTGCGATGTCTAGCAGTAGCAGTCTTTGTTTTGGTTTCTCCTCTAACATATATAGTTTTTTGTCCTGCTGCTATCCTTTTCATTCCTGAAGTTCTATTCCCATATTATAGCAAGTGTTTGTGAAGGGAGGTGGAGGAAAGAACAGGGGGTTGTCTACAAAAAGCCTAAGAATTTGTGTGTAGGAATTCAACAATTGGAATAGATACCAATGAAAGACAATAGAGATGAAAATGAAACCAGATTTTGAGAACTCGTTTTTTTTAAGTCCCAAACCAAATTAAGTTGTCTAAGAAATCAAACTAAGTTGTCCTTTAGGTAATCTGATTTGAAGGTATGGGCTGAAACTAAATAATACATCCCCTCTAGCTGTGAGATACGATGGTTTTTAATTTGGAAGAATGCAATATATTTTTCTCATGCCTCATGCTTATTTCCTTTGATTTATGGTATCCCATATCGCGGAAAGCAAGCATGCAAGTCTTCCAATCACCTATTTATCATGAGTATCCCAAAAGGCAAGTTCTTTCTTTAACAATGTCTGACAGTGGTATATTTATTATTTTGGTTTCTTCTCTTCAGAATTGTCCACACCCTGAGTCATAATTTCCGAAATGCTACTAGCGTTGTGCACGCACCATTGCGATTACCCATTGAACCGCATCAAGTTCTTGTGAAGGTCCTCTACGCTGGTGTAAATGCTAGTGATGTAAGTTCATTTCTATTTATGTCACTTGACATCAATCAGGCCTCTTTCAGCCTGGCCTAAATATGGTTTTCTTTTAAAATAGTTATAAGAGCCAAGTATTATAAATTGAAATCCCTATGTTAAAGCATTCTGATTTCCGATTGTATTTCTCAATTTGTCCGACTATTTTACATGTTTTACTAGCTCTCCGCTGAGTCCGCTCATATAGGGGATTGATTAGAGAATACTGCTAATAAGGCGTGAAAGCTGTAATTACTCTCCCAATCCTGTCTTTTCAGGTAAGTCAGTTGTAAGTGGGAGATCCAAGGTTGTAAAGGAGGGAATAATATGGGGAAACAAGGTTTCATATGAAGTCTTTTGTCTTCATTAGAACAGTCAATATGTTTCAGAATGCCATCGTTTTGTTCCTCCTGATATAAATTATGACATTTAGTTATGTGATGTGTGTATCTCTGAATCCAATTGCATTTACTTAACTTTGTGTACTTTGATAATGACTTTTTATGATCTTGTAAGCAGGTTAATTTCAGCTCAGGACGGTATTTCGTTGGAGATAGCAAAGACAATGGTTCCCATCTTCCATTTGATGCTGGTTTTGAGGTGCATAAAAGAATACAGTTCATTCAATCAATCATATTGGCATTCTGTGATGACATGGTTTTGGCCTTCAGTATACATCTAATGCACTTTAGATGTGCAATGGATCAGCATGCCTATATTTAAAAATTTCTCTCTCTCTCTCTCTCTCTCTCTCTCTCTCTCCAGGCAGTGGGAATAATTGCAGCATTGGGAGAATCTGTGCAGAATTTGCAAGTTGGCACTCCTGCTGCGATTATGACATACGGGAGTTATGCTGAATTCACAGTGGTATAGTCTTCTGCTGAGCATTCTTTTTAATAACTGGAAAGAGTTGCTTTATTATCTCTGTCATAAAAGTTTTGAAGTTTCTTTGTAAACTCTATCATGAAATGTAAGTTTAAAGCATTGAGTTCATCAGTCATGGATGATTTACTCAATTCAGGTCCCAGCAAAACATATTCTTCCCGTGCCAAGACCAGATCCCGAAGTTGTTGCCATGCTTACTTCAGGATTAACAGCATCAATAGCCCTAGAAAAGGTAATGCCTTATGCATGTACTAGATCTGGAAGTGTACCTATCACTTCTATTTTTCTTCAATTGATGTCACTGTCACTTATGATTTTTTTTTCCATTCATTGTAACTTAAACACTTTATTTTGTTTATTCTAACCATATTTTCGGATATGGAATATTTAGGCAGGACAGATGGAATCTGGAAAAGTAGTTCTTGTTACTGCTGCTGCAGGAGGGACTGGGCAATTTGCTGTCCAGGTTAACTTTAGTACTTTTTTCAGTACATGATTTTACAATGTACTTTAACATATTTAGAATGTTGCTTGTTACTGCTGTTGCATGTGGCTACAAAATTCCAGATTATGCCTTAATTCATTTTATATTTTAACCAATAAATTTGGTCAATCCATTTATCTAATGCATTTATCTTAGTCTAAAAGAATTGTTCCTTGTTTACCCAATTTTTGTTTTTCATATCCATTATTTATTTGAAACAATTACAATTTTGAACTGTTGAATTTGCAGCTTGCAAAGTTGGCAGGAAATACAGTAGTAGCAACCTGTGGAGGTAAGGAAAAGGCAAAGCTCCTGAAAGAATTGGGCATTCACCGAGTGATAGATTATAAAGAGGAAAATATCAAAATGGTTTGCACTTATACTTCAAAGTCATTGTTCATTTTATTTTCATTCCATGTTACAATAAGAATAAGTTGTGCCTGGCGGGAGTTTGAGTCATGAGAATTACTGGCTGGAAATAAACTATTTTCATGCTGTTAGCCAAATATCCAATAAATATTTCATGACCCTTGATAGGTTAGTTTTTATTCTTTTGTTAGATGTTTTTGAAGAAATGAAGGGCTAATAATTGTTGATTTTTATATTAACTTTTTAATGATTATTTACAGCATATATAGCACACTTATATACACATATTTTGTACATTAAAAAGGAAGTTTCCATAACTGATTCCCTAGACTTTAGGATCAGATTATGGACCTTGATTCTTTCCTTAAAAATCTGATTCATACAAGATTTCCCTCACTCCCCCTCAAGCTGGAGAATATAGATCTTCCATTCTCAGCTTGCTAATATTATCATGAAATATGCCACTAGATAGCCATTTTGTTAGCACATCTGCTAATTGATGTCCTGTAGGAACATGTGGAGTACATCAATCCACTATCCAACTTTTCTTTGATGAAGTGCCTATCAATATCTATGTGTTTTGTCCGGTCATATTGTACCAGATTATGAGCAATGCTGATAGCTGACTTATTATCACAATAGGGTTTCATAGGCCTAATCTATTGAATTTTCAAGTCTTCTAAAATGATCTTGACCCACAACAATTCACATACTCATGTTGCCGTAGCTCTAAATTCTGCCTCTGCACTAGACTGTGCTACCACATTTTGTTTCTTACTCCTCCAGGATACTAAATTTCCCTTAAGAAAGGTACAATAGCTTGTAGTTGATCGTCTATCCAATGGAGACCCTGCAAAATCTGCATCAGTATATACTACCAAATCAATGTCTGATGTTTTTTTTTAACAAGATACACTTTCCAGGATGTGCTTTTAAGTAATGGAGGACACAGTAGGCTGCTTGTAGATGAATTTCCCTTGGATCATGCATAAATTGACTGATTACACTCACTAAATAGGCTATGTCTGACCTAGTATGTGCAAGATAAATGAGTTTCCCTACCAGCTGTTGATACATTTTTCTATCCACTTTCTTGTTTCCAAGTGCTTCATTCAATTTGTGATTTTGTTCAATAAGTGTTGCAACAGGTTTACTAGCCATCATATCTACTTTCTTAAGAAGATCAGTAACATATTTCTGCTGAGAAATGAAAATACTTTGCTTAGACCAAGCCACCTCAATTCCAAGGAAGTACTTTAACTTCCCTAAGTCTTTTATTTCAAACTCCTTAGCTAAGCACTGCTTTAAAGTATCTTTCTCTTTCTCATCATTTCCTGTCACAATAATGTCATCAACGTACACAATTAATGTTATGACTCCCCCTAAAGCTGAATGCTTTATGAAGAGTGTATGATCTCCTTGGCTTTGTTTATAGCCATTGGCTAACATCACCTTAGCAAAACTTCCAAACCAAGCACGCAGAGACTGTTTTAACCCATATAATGCTTTCTTTAACCGACAAACTTTGTTTTCATCACCCCCATTAAACCTTGGTGGAATACTCATGTAAATGTCTTCTTCTAACTCACCATGAAGGAAAGCATTTTTAACATCATATTGTTGCAATTCCCAATCAAAATTTACGGCCAAGGATATCAAAATTCTTACTGTATTCATCTTTGCCACGGGAGCAAATGTTTTTCAATAATCCACTCCATATATTTGAGCATACCCTTTCGCAACGAGCCTTGCCTTGTATCGTTCTAGGGACCTATCAACCTTGAATTTTACTGCAAACACCCATTTGCAGCCCACTGGTTTCTTACCACTTGGTAGATCAACCAATTCCCAAGTTTCATTCTTTTGTAATGCGTCCATTTCAACTTCCATATCAAGTCTCCATTCCTTTTTTGATAATGAGTTAGGAATAGGAATAGTGTTTAAAGTTGAAAGGAAGCTTTTATGGTTTAAGGAAAATCTCTGAAAAGACAAAGTGAGATAATGGATATAGTGGCCTTTTGGTGCATTCTCGGGTTCCTTTTCTTAAGGCTATATGCAAACCATGATCAAGAATAGGAGCTGAGTTTTGTACAAGTATTGTTACCTCATTTTCAGGACTCGGTTTGGTAGACTATTCTTGCCTTGTTGCTGTCATGGGGTCTCTTTTTACTTGCATACATCTGATCAAACCAAAACCGATCAAAATTCTTCTTGGCTTCTTCATTTTCTTCAACTGACTCTTCTGGTTTTGAGATACGAATAGTTTCAAAAGACATTGGTGACACTGGTGTGGTTTCTTTTAGTGACTCAGATGAGGAGAGTATTGAAAGGTCCAATGGTGGTAAGTTTGACTCCTTATCTTCCAGTGTAGATAACTCCCCCTGAAGATGTGGATTGGAGAAGTATGGTTTATTTTCAACAAAGGTAACATCAGCAGAAACATAAAGCTTCCTACTAGTTGGATGATAACGTTTATAACCCTTGAGAAGATGAGTACCCCACAAAAACACTTAAGAGCTCTAGGATCTAATTTTCCTCTATTATGATTACGAATATGGACAAAGGATGTGCAACCAAAAACTTGAGGAGCAAGATTGAAGGAAGACCAAATGTCAGGATAGAATTGAGACAAGGTTTCCAGTGGACTTCTAAACCCCAAACTCTAGAAGGAATTTTGTTTATGATATAGGCTGAAGTGAGAATAGCCTCTCCCTAATAGGATTTTGGTACATTTTGTTGGAATAATAATGCCCAAGTGCAATCAAGAAGGTGACGGTTTTTTCTTTCCACCACTCCATTTTGTTGGGGAGTAGTGATACAAGATGATTCATGTATGATTCCTTCATTTTGAAACCACTATGACATAATGTGATTGAGATATTCACAAGCATTATTGGAGCGGACTTTCTTAATTTTTGTACCAAACTGATTTTGAATCATTGTATAAAAGATAGGAAAAATATGACTCAGATCATAATTATTTTTTAGCAAATAGATCAAAAAAACTCTTGTACAATCATCAATAAATGACACAAACCACTTATGCCCAAAGATATTTGGAATGCTTGATGGTCCCTATATGTCACTATGAATTAAAATGAAAGGAGCAGATGATCTTTTATTACTAATAGGAAATGATACTCGAGTATGTTTTGCATACTCACAAGTGTCACATTGAAAAGATTGAAGTCAAGTCCCTTGAACAAGGTAGGAAACATTATTTTTAATGTAGAAAAAGAAACATGACCTAGACACCTATGATGTAACCAAATGACATCTTTATTTGATGAAGAGAAAAAAGAAGTAGACAGAGTTGACTTAAGCAGTTCAGGTTGACTAGATGTACTCAAGTAGTAGAGTCCATTATGCTCCTTAGCAAGTCCAATCTTCCTCCGCGAACCCTGGTCCTGAAATTCACAAAAAGAGGTATCAAATATAACACGACAAGTTAGATCCCGTGTAAGCTTGTGTATTGAAACAAGATTAGTAGATAGTTGAGGGACATGAATAACATTTTTAAGGACCAAATTGGGAGTAACTTGAACATCTCCTATTCCAGCCACTGTGGTGGTAGTACCATCAGCAACAACAATTTTTCTATTCCTTGGATGGTGTATAGGTTTTAAATTGATGCGAACTGAATCATATGGTCAGTAGCACCAGAATCAAGAATCCAAGCATTCCTAAACTTGTTACTTGAAGCATTTAATCCAAGAGAAATTAGAGTCTCACCTAAAAGCGTCAATGAACGCATACCCAGAGTTGTTGCTTGGGAATTGGAAAGTGTTGCTATTTTCTCCATCTCTCCAAACAAACCTTTAAGTTTTTCAATGTCATCCATACTAAATCCTATAGGAGCATGAGTTGTATCTTGAATTGATACATGAGCTTGCCCCTAGGTTCACTTTTTCTGTCCATCATTTTATCCCCATTCACTACTGTTTGTGGAAGGTTTGTCATGCAATTTCTAGCACTTATCCCTGGTGTGTCTTGGCTTCTTGCAATAGGTACACCATATGTGCTTGACTTATTGATCTTGTCTTTGGGAGCTTTGTCAAGTGTTAACTCCTGTGACTTAGCACTTAAAATAACAGAGATGTCTATTGAAGAGGTATCCAACATAATGCCTCTACGACTCTCCTCTGTCCAGACCAATGATATTGTTTCATTGAGCGAAGGAACCTCCGGTCTTTCCAAAATCTAGATGCGGACAAGATCGAACTTAGAATTTGGAAATACTAAAAAATCATATACCCGATCCCTTTCTATGAAATTTTTGACAGCCACTACACAATTACTGTACTTCAAATCAATTGTTCGGCAATAGTCCAATTCTTGCCACTGATTTTGCAAAAAATTGGAATATTTAGTCATAGTTTTGGTCTCCTGCTTTGCTCCAGTTGTCTTAGTCTTAATCTCATAAATAAGGGTTGTATCATGGACTTTGGAATAAGTTTGATAGAGAGCATCCCAAATTGCCTTTGCTGTAGGAAGAAACATGTAGGTGTCACTGATCTCAAGAGTCATGGAATTCCATAACCATGACATAATCATTGAATCTTCTTCATCCCATACTTCAAAACCTGATGTTCCTTCCTTCGGTCCAGTCCCTTCCAAAAAGTCCGAACAAGTTGAGACCACTTCAAATAATTTTTTCTATTTAGTCTGCATGCCGGCTGAATATTCTGAAGTTCTGTTGGGCTGCCAACAGCCTGTTCTTCAACAATTGAAGAGATGGAGTTTGACATGGTTGATTGTGATGATATAGCCGTAAATGGTGAAGAAGATTGGAAATAATGACAGTGAAGGCCACAGAAAAATCAGCAATGAAGTCTGAAAGATAACTAAGAAATAAACCAGCAATTAAGGCTGGAATCAAATGGTGGTTTGGCGATGAAGGCCGGTGAATATCTTCCCAGAAACCCTAGCCGTCAGGGCTCTGATACCATGAAGAAATGAAGGGCTGATAATTGTTGATTATTGTATTAACTTTTTAATGATTATTTACAGCATACATAGCACACTTGTATACATATTTTGTACATTAAAAAGGAAGTTTCCATAACTAATTCCCTAGACTTTAGGATCAGATTAAGGACACTAATTCTTTCCTCAAAAATCCGATTCACACAATTTCCCTCAGTTTTATCTTCTCTCAATGGCTTCCCTAAGTTATCGCTCAGAACTAAGTTTGCAAATGCACTCATGTTTTTTGAATCTGTGTACAAGTTTATATATCAGAATATCTTTAAAGCAAAAGAATATTCTTATAAGATTTATTACTAAAAAATCTCACGATCCATTACTGAGTAATCTGTTTCCTATTGTTTTTATCACTCAAACTTTACATAAAGCTTTAGTGGACTTCTAAATTGGGTAAAAGTTAAGTAAAAGAGATTTGCATAAACATGTGAAACGCCTCGAATTTCAGTGGCTTAGTAAGATCACACTCACATAAGGGATTGTAAAATTTAATAATAAGACATTTTCTACTTTGTTTTCCTTTGTTACAAGATTATAGTCTATATTATAAGATGTAAATATGTATTATTAGCCTAAATAGGAATTAGTTTGATTATAGGAATTGGATTGATTTTCTTCCTATTTTGGTATATACAAAGTTGTATATATATGTGTATTCTTTCATAGTGAAATATACAATCAATTTCTCATCATTCTTGTTTCTTTACAAGGTATCAGAGCCATGAATTCCAATGGAACCCTACTTGAAAATTGATCCTAGAGTTGTGCCTAAGTGAGCATCTCTTTGTCATAATTGAGTCACCATGAATGATCCATTTTGTTTTTCTGCCTTAAGAGCAGACTGTAATTTCTTGGGTCACCCTTATCGAGTGACATTTGTTGTCGGTATATCTCACTTGACTCTCCTCGAATTGTACGATATCTTTTCCTACCTGATTGGGTCTACATTGGTGTGGTGTGAGACCTTTTGTGTTACATGTTTTACTTGTTTGTATGACATTTTCTACCTTGTTGGGTCTACACTAATGTGGTGTGAGGCCATTTGTGTTACAGTTTTTAGAGCTCTTTGTTTTTTACATCTGCAACAAGTTGGGCATGATTGATATCTATGCTTCAACTTGAGGGGAAGTGTTGTGAGATATTGAGAGTAATATTCTTAATTAGCTTGATTTATGTAATTAAGGATATGTATAATTGAGTAGTTTGTTTGATAATTTTAAAAAATATAGAGGAAAAGTTTGTCATGATATCTGCAAATGAATATGCTATGTATCAAGATTTTCTGAAATCTCAGCCTAGTCAGCCTACTTCTGTCACTACTATCATTGAATCGGGTAAACCTAACACATGTCTTGTGTCTTCCTCTTCCAAATGGGTCATTGATTCCGGTGCCACAGACCACATGATAAGTAATTTTAGTCTGTTTTCTACCTTTCAAAAATACACATCTACTTCTAATGTTACTTTAGCAGATGGGTCCACATCGTCTGTTCTTGGGTCTGGCACAATTATTCCTACTCTAGCACTTCCTTTGTCATCTGTTCTTAGTTTATCTCAGCTATCTTTCAATTTGATTTCTGTTAGTAAACTTACTCGTTCCTTAAACTGTTCTATCATATTCTTTCATGATTATTGTGTGTTTCAGGATCTTGCGACGAAGCAGGTTATTGACAAAGGACATGAGTCTGGGGGTATTTACGTCCTTGATACGAAAGTGCCGAGATCCATAACTTGTTCTGAAATAGTCCACCCATTTGAAGTAAATTGTAGGTTTGGTCATCCCTCTCTTTGTGTTAAAGAAATTTTGTCCTCATTAGATTGTGAGTCATGTCAATTTGCAAAATATCATCGTTATAGTTCAAGTCCAAGAGTCAATAAACAAGCTAGTGCTCCTTTTGAGTTAGTGCATTCAGATATTTGGGGTCTTTGTCCTGTTATATCCAAACCAGAATTTCAATATTTTGTTACATTTATTGATAATTATTCTTGAATGACATGGTTATACTTAATAAAAAATCGTTCAGAGGTATTTTCTCATTTTTCTACTTTTTGTGTTGAAATTAAGATCCAATTCCATGTCTTTGTTCAAACTTTGAGAAGTGACAATGCTAAAGAATATTTGTCTACCACTTTTCAAAATTACATGATTCAACATGGTATTCTTCATCAAACTTCTTGTGTTGATATACCATCTCAAAATGGGGTTGCTGAGAGGAAAAATAGACACATTCTAGAAACTAAAAGAGCATTATTGTTCCAAATAAAAGTTCCTAAATGTTTTGGGGCAAATGCTATCTCTACAGCTTGTTTTTTTATTAATCGGATGCCATCGTCTGTTCTTAATGGTGAGACACCTTATTATTTTTTTTCCAAATAAAACATTATTTCCTATTGAACCTAGGATCTTTGGATATTTTTGCTTTGTTCGGGATGTTCGTCCTTATGTCACAAAATTAGATCCACAATCTCTATAGTGTATTTTTCTTGGGTATTCTCGTGTGCAAAAGAGGTATAGGTGTTATTGTTCTACTCTTAATAGGTATCTCGTTTCAGCTGATGTCACCTTCTTTGAGGACACTCCGTTTTCTTTATATCCATCTTATACAAGTCAGGGGGAGGATGATGATTTGTTAATCTATACTATTACATCTTCATTTTCTAATCTTGTTGAATCTATCTCTGCTTGTCCTAATCCTCCTGTAGTACAAGTCTATTCCCGACGAACAACTCCCTTAGAACCATGTCCTGTGCCAGCTGCACCTGCTCCTTCGTCGTCAGATCCAATCCCTCAATCTATTAATCCAGATGATCTTCCCATTGCTCTTCGAAAAGGTAAACGCCAATGTACTTATCCTGTTTCATCTTTTATGTCTTATAATCATTTATCATCGTCATCTTGTACTTTTATTGCTTCTTTGGATTCACTTTCTATTCCTAAATCTGTTCATGAGGCATTGTCTCATTCTGGTTGGCATCAAGCTATGATCGAGGAAATAAAAGTCTTAGAAGATAATGGTACTTGGACTTTAATGAATTTACCTACAGGGAAGAAAGCAATTGGCTGTAAATGGGTGTTTGCAGTAAAATTTAATCCTGATGGATCAATTGCATGTCTAAAAGCTCGCTTGGTTGCTAAAGGATATGCTCAAACATATGGTGTAGATTATTGACACTTTTTCTTTTGTTACTAAGCTTACATCTGTAAAATTATTTATCTCTTTGGTTGCCACTTATAATTGGCCATTGCATCAACCACCTAACTTTGTTGCTCAGGGGGAGTCTGGAAAGGTATGTCGTCTTTGTAAATCATTGTATGGACTCAAACAAAGTCCTCGTGCTTGGTTTGAAAAATTTAACCAAGCTGTTGAGAAGTTTGGAATGAGAAAAAGTCAGTCTGACCATTCAGTATTGTACAGAAAGTCTGCGGATGGCATTATTCTGTTAGTCTGCAGATGACATTATCATTACTGGTAGTGACACTACAGGCATCTCATCTCTTAAATCATTTCTTCAGGGTCAGTTTCATGCTAAAGATTTGGGGAGGATGAAATACTTCCTAGGTGTTGAAGTGAACAGAAGCAAAAAGGGAATCTTTTTGTCTCAAAGAAAATGTGTGCTTGATTTGTTGTCTAAAATAGGAAAATTGGGGGCTAAACCATGCAACACTCCAATGGTTCCTAATTTGCAACTGACAAAAGGAAAATTGTTTGAGGATCCTAAGAGGTATAGAAGATTGGTTAGAAAACTCAACTATCTTACTGTGACCCGTCCAGATATTACATATTCAGTTAGTGTTGTAAGTCGATACATGTCTTCCTCAACTGTTCATTATTGGACGACAGTGGAACAAATATTGTGTTATTAAAAAGAGCACCTGGAAAGGACATTTTGTATGACAATCATGGTCATACTAGAATTGAGTATTTTTCTGATGCTGATTGGGCTAGATCTAAGGATGACAGGAGATCTATTTCAGGCTATTGTGTATTCATATGCAGAAATTTGGTTTTATAAAAAAGCAAGAAGCAATTTGTTGTCTCACGTTTGAGTGCAGAATTAGAATATCGAGCTATGACACAATTTGTATGTGAAATTATATGGATATACCAACTCCTTACTGAATTAGGTCTCAATTCTTCGGTACCAGCTAAGCTATGGTGTGATAATCAGGCTGCTCTTCACATTGTATCCAATCCAGTATTTTATAAACGAACGAAGCATATTGAAATTGATTTTCATTTCATTCTTGAAAAGATTCAGCGAGGTCTAATCTCTACAGCATATGTGAGAACTGGAGAGCAGCTAGGAGATATATTTACAAAAGCTCTTAATGGAGCTCGTGTTTCTTATATTTGTAACAAGCTGAGCATGATTGACATCTATGCTCCAGCTTGAGGGGGAGTATTACAAGATTATAAGCTATATTATAGGATGTAAATATGTATTATTAGCCTAAATAGGAATTAGCTTGATTATAGGAAGTAGATTGATTTTGTTCCCATTTTGGTATCTACAAAGTTGTATATATATGTGTATTCGTTCATAGTGAAATATACAATCGATTTCTCTTCATTCTTGTTACTTTACACCCTTCTTTTTGAATATATCAAATGCTTATAATGCGTATTTCTCATTGTCATTTTGCCAGGTTCTAAAGAAGGAATTTCCTAAAGGTATTGACATCATCTATGAATCTGTTGGTGGTTACATGTTTGACCTGTGTCTGAATGCTTTAGCAGTCCATGGACGACTAGTTGTGATTGGAATGATCTCACAGGTTGTTTATCCTTGACAATGTTCCTAGACGATTGCTGTATATCTTTTGTTTTAATTGGCTTTGATTTCTGTTTCAGTATCAAGGAGAACATGGATGGAAGCCTTCGAATTATACTGGACTCTGTGAGAAGATTTTGGCAAAAAGCCAAACTGTGGTGTGTACCTATTTAAACTATGAATGTTCTTTTATCGTACACTTTCCTTCTATCACTCTTTTAAGACTGGTATGTCGCTGTTTAAACTACGAATGTTCTTTTATCATACACTATCCTTCTATCACTCTTTTAAGATAGTCCTCATTATATATAGATGTATACTTGAATGCCACAGTTGTATGTTATTGCCTTTGATTTCTATAGTTCCATGTTATGATGGATGATGCATAGTCATTCTCTCTTCTTATGATATATACAAATTTTCTACACCCTTAATGGCTTTAAAGAGACTTGTTTGATGTCTGGTTTCTGAAGGTGATCAATACTTGTGGTCGCATTCTTAATTTTCTGCAGATAATCTTAGACACTATGCTGCTCCTTCTATACTTTTCCCAAGCTCTCTGTCTTTCCCCAGTCATAACATGCAGGACGTTCTTTTACTTCCTAAGATGAGCATTGCATAACCAGGTGTTATGTACAAAAGAAAATGATATGACCTTTCCTCCTTTGGGTTGATGTAGTTATTGTAACAATGCCAATTTTTGCAGGCTGGTTTTTTCCTAATTCAATACAGTCACTTATGGCAGCAGCATTTGGCAAGATTGTTTGATCTTTACTCAACAGGAAAGCTTAAGGTGATTCTTTCATTTTCTTCTAGTGTAATACTCTTTTTTCTTTGGAGGTTAATCTCTTGCATAAATCGTTTTCTTTTTCATGCTTGTGGGAGCTTGCATATAGTTTTCTTGTTGTGGAAGGTTCAGTTTCTGGTTTCTTTTCCATATTTGTTCTTTTAGCCGTCACCCGCTTGTTGACAAATTTATTTGACAGCATTGAAGAAGTCGTACTGGATTAGCAGTTAATCAATTTTAATGGATTGGTTTAGGTTTTAATGTTGTATAACTACACTTCACGGACTGGTCTCAGGTTGTGCATGGCCTGGTTAATTGGTCTACGGACACCCCTGAAGGAAATGATACATGTTAATTTCTCTAATTATCCCATTTAGAATCATAAACAGTAACCTAGACACAAACTGGTGATGTTAACTTGCTCTTTCTAAACTGTGACAGATTTCCATAGACCCAAAAAGATTTGTTGGTATCCATTCCGTGGCAGATGCTGTTGAGTATCTACACTCTGGTAAAAGTGTCGGCAAGGTATGCAGCATTATTCCGTCCATACTGTGTGTTCATCATCTGTATATCTATCTACTTATTATCTTTCCAAAACGTTAATGTTTTATTGTACAAATTTTCTGCACATCTATTTATCATCTTCATGAAAGACTAATGTTCTATGATACAAATTTGCAGGTGGTTGTTTGCATTGATCCTACCTTCAGCGAACAAATGGCAAAACTATGAGCATTTGCTATAAATCACCTTCCAGAAGAAGGTTGATTATTTGCAATCCCATTTGTAGAAATAAATTTATGCTTTAGTGAAAGATTTGACCCTACTTTCATATGCAGCTGGCCTGAAGAGGCTTGTCAACGAGACCGGATACCGATCTAAACAAAAAGCTTGAGAAAGAAGCAAGAAGCAG
Organism: Balakata baccata; assembly: GCA_949630135.1. Classification (NCBI taxonomy): domain Eukaryota; kingdom Viridiplantae; phylum Streptophyta; class Magnoliopsida; order Malpighiales; family Euphorbiaceae; genus Balakata; species Balakata baccata. The sequence goes on along the minus strand of CATIWF010037988.1, from coordinate 68,718 downwards.
CATTCACATCCATGTTAAAAACAACAATATGAAACTATCTGAAAATAAATGATACAGTGATGGAAATGAAGGATAAATTCGAAGCTGGTTTGGTGTGTTTACCTTTTTTCTTTTTCTTTTTGAATTAAATAAAGGGTCTATTTAGCTTCACTTCCATGCATGTTTAGTTTCTAATAATATTTTGCTTGTATTATGCGAGGTAGCTCCTAATGTTCTGTGTTGGATCTTCTTATTTAAGAAAATAAATGCGTATTTTGCTTCTTGAACATGTCAGAGAAAAGAACAATTGAGCCTATCAACTATAATTTTTTTCAATTGAGCCCTTGCACCTCTCATTTATGTTGAGCTGAGCTTTTCAATTGAGCTCTTGAACGTTTAATTTTTGTTCAATTTCAGTTCCTAAATCCTAAATAAAATATTAAAAAATAGAGAAAAAAAATATATATTCTAGCTCTTTGACTGTTTAACTTTTAATTTTTTTATTGTAGCGAATCCCTCAACTTTATGCGACTCACGGCCATGTGTTACATATAACTTCTTTTACTAAATATGGCTCAATTAAATAAAAATTACAGATTTAGGGGCTCAAAATGAATCTATTGAATGGTTCAACAGATTCATTTCTCCTTTTAATTATGCATCAAATGAAGTGTGAAATGTATTTGTTCTTGTAGCAGCAGTGGTAAATGCAATGGCCGTTCATCTTGTGATAAGATAACGATGTAGTAAATCTGGCAAGGCATTGGGATGCTAACTTTTCCATGACCATGACAATGCAGTAGTGTGAAAATGAATTTGTTCTTTTAGCAGCAGTGGTAAATGCAATGGCCGTTCATCTTGTGATAAGATAACGATGTAGTAAATCTAGCAAGGCATTGGGATGCTAACTTTTCCATGACCATGACCTTAAAGCCATTGCAGTAGCAGCTCAACTTTCTGTATAGATTCAAGGTCTAAGGAGAATTCCTTCATTTTCTTGCTCAAAAATTGAAAGTTTTTTAAATCAATTTACGTGAACCACCATGTCGAGATTGGAACAAACAGCCTAAAATAGTCACCCTCTCCCCCCTTAAATATATGATGGCTGTAGCTGACATTAACAGAAACGTAAACCACCATTAAGAATTATAATGCTAAGTTTTAAGTTCATGTTCTCCGCCACAGGTTTTGTGCGACAAAATAAGGAATTTGATGCCTCTTTACAACAAAATCATATAATTTCAGCTGCCAATCAGAACTTCTATGCCACTTACTGCTACTTCCCTGCCAAAAGCAATCAAGAAAGGTCAAAGATATGTAATCCATAGTAGTTTAACCTTAGCAGCTAGAGAAAGAAATGTCTGTTTCCATTTTTCAATCAGTAGCTGATTATTTGTTTAGAGAAAGAAATCCAAAACCCATATTTAATACTTTCCCTCCATCTATTTGTTTAGGACCGAATCCTGTTGATATACTACAGTTATATATAATTTTTCAGCTCAAATTATTTTTGTCTACTCTAATTTCTTGTCCATAAATGTCTTGGAACACCATGGTAAACAAAAGTGTTCGCACAAGGCACATACACATTTACACACATGTCTAGCCTTATCATGAAATAGTCCATAAATGGCTCAGAAACAAGAAAAGTGGCTCTTGGAGAAATTTTATATTCCTTAGATTGAATGTAGTTTGTTTGGTTAGTTTCCACTTGTCTAACAAGTTTCTAATAAGTTTTCAGTGTTTATGCTGTCGCTAATCAAAATGGCATGTTAAGGCACTCTAATGAGTGTCAAATATGTATATTTCTGTTTATCCATAAAAGGGAAATGACACTTCGTAGTTATTATGAGAAGCTATTCAGATTAGTATGCAAATTATGCTCAAAATAATGTTATGCTATTACTTGATCTGGTCCGTTTGGCAATTGTATCCAAGTTCTTGTCCTTGTCTTCGTTCTTTTTATGGTTTTCATTGTTGTTTTCCGTGTCTTCCTTGTCTTCATTCTTTTCGCCGTTTTCCTTGTCTTCATAAGCCCTTATAATGTACACCTGGAAAAATAGTAGTTCTTAAATGCAAATTGGACGAACAAAATCCAGGCATGATTAATAACAAGGTAGGAAAATTATTGATCAGGATAGTAGAACAAAAGCTATGGAACTTGGTTACGAATCTTTTACCAAAATAGAATGAATGTCCTCACAATTTGAATCAGTATCATATGAAGTCCTAGATAATCTGTCCTCACAATTTGAATCAGTATCATATGAAGTCCTAGATAATCTCTTTCTTTTCTTCTTGCAGTAGAATAATGTTCCACCTACACAATTATAGAGAAAACACGAGGATCTGTATTAGCTAGGGAGTCACCTTGAACTTTATAGGGCTGACCAACTGGAACACCAACGCATCACCATCAACTAGTTCATGATCAATAGCGAAGCCTCTCCACCCACCACTGAGACCAGTTTTTCCTGCAAGATATTTAGTCTCAGAAGCATCTTCGTTCTCATCCACCAGAGTGATGAACTCATCGCGAGAAGGAAGGTGATCCTTGCAAAATTGAACTGGTAGACCCTATCAAAATGTTTTAAGATCAATTATGATGAAAATACCTGGAGAGAAACATCAAATTAACAAAGTGGCCAATGACCATGTTCTTGTTTATCAATAATTGGTCTACTAATGAGTAATATTTTCCCTCCATCTATAAGACAGCAATCAAAAGAAAGAAGCTCCTGCAGCTACTACTACTGTCTACTAAGGTAAATGGTTGACTTACCAGCCAAAATCCTCCAGTCACATGTGACTGAAGCATGGGTTTCACAAAACTTGGGCAATCTGGGTCTAAACCTGACTGAAGTTGTTCTGCTCTATCAATTGCAAATGCTCTAACTTCATCAGAAGCATAGATTCGATTGAGCAAATCTCGATGCCGGTTACTGTAGCTCCTGCAAGCGAATCTCATAGCAGGTTTTAGTCATATTGTGCATTCTACAAGTTGATATGTCAACTAAGCGAAAAATTACTTTAAATTTTTAGTTGCTGAAATCAAATGCAAACCTTCTAGGTCTCTCAAAAGGTTCAGGCACAACCTGCCACAAATTTATAATTAAAAAAAATTGATATTCTTGGCAAATTGCATGCTGGCAAACGTCCGAGTATGATATTGCAACTTCAACCATAATAACAGCATAAACACAGCACATAAAGCAAGAAAATCCTAACGGAAACAGCTTATGGAATTCAAAGGTCGATTTTTATTTTTTATTTTTTTGCCGATTATAATCTTAAATACACATCTACAATTATAACTAATAAGTACCCATATATATATATGAGAGAGAAAAGCTTACTTCCTTATAGCTAACAGCAGGCTTGTCTGCAAAACGAGAGGACCTCCTTACTGGTACTAACTCTGATGATACCCTACGCACCCTAGATTTCGCCTGCTTCATCTGTGTATATAACAAAAACACTAAATTTGCCATTTTTAACATAAATACCGATCAAAAAACACACACAGAAACAACCCATAAACACTTGCAGGAGATTTCTTGGGGCTTGGAATGCGGATATCAAGTGATAGCTTTTTCAGGTTAAGCTCTTCCATCCTTTTTTTGTTCTCTTCCAACCTCCTTTTCCGGATTTCCTCATATTTAGATTTCGATACCACCATTTTCTTCCTCCTCTACTTTCTCAAATTAAAAAAGACTTGTCTTTTCCTCTAAAAAAGATTATTAGAACCAGGGATTTGAAAAGTGAAAGAAGAAACGGATATGTGAAAGAAAAGAAGGAGGTGAAGACGCACTAGAAAATATTGTTTTTGTTCTCTAGAAAATAAAAAAGCTCTCTTTTCCTCTGTTTTCTCTGTTCGGATTTGGACAGCAAAGCGTGGCGAGCAGAATGGAAGCCAGCGCCAACTTTCTGATGTTTGAATTTCAAATTTGCCACATGTCTTCTTACAAATTGTTTTATGTATTTTATACAGAAAATATAGTAAACTAATGTAATAGTAAAAAAAAAACTATATGTTTTGCGAAGAGGTTAATGTTTGCATTTATAAACCAAATTAATGATATACTGAATGAAGATCCTTTTGGTTAGGAGGAAGCTACAAGATCATAAGACTTATAACTTTAATCTTCAACTCTTTTTTTTTTTTGTTTTTTGTTTTGTTAGATCTCTCTCCAACTCTTTGATGCAATAAAAATTATTTTTATTCAATAGGGTGTAAAATAATTTGTATGAAATTCTTTCAGCTTAATAAAAGATTTTGAATTAAAATTATGGTTTGAACGTGATAAAAAAAATTTGTTATTTCTATGTTAAAGTTCTCTTTATGATCACTAAGTATCATCCTTTTTCATTGGTTCTTGAACTGAATTCACCGGCTTCTGTAATATCCAAATCCCTATCAAGCTTCTCGCGCATATGCACAGTCTTCAGCATCAGTAAACTATTTTAGAAAAAAATAAAAATGGAGAAATGAATGTGTAGTATGAGTGAGAGAGTGTGTGAGAGAGGAGACAACTAGTTCTAGCTCTCTATCAAAATTGTCTCAAGAACTCTGAAAGAGAGAAAAAAGACATCAGAATACAGCCTACAATATCTCCATCGCAAGTTATACACAAGTACGCTAATTTCAGACATTGAATTACATTACTCACAAACTATTTCCATTTCCAAATTGGTAAAAATTGTATCAGCATTAAAAATTTTGCCCATCATTACAGTTGTACACTTCTATTTCTATCACAACTTTAGTCTTATTGAAATCCATTCACTACCAAGGGGCATTCACCGCTTCTTGAAACATATATTCCTGCTTTTCGGCAATTTCCTTCAGAGCCTCTATATCGGCATCAAGCCTTTCCCTTGCCTCTTTCAGTTCTGTGAGCTTCGATTCCAGAATTGTCATCTCCTTGTCTATACGAGCTTGCTCTGTTCTAAATTCTCTACATTCTGATTCTATAGCCTCTTCTGATTCCATGGCAAGGTCCATTAACCGACTCAACCGAGAACGTAAGAAACCAACATTCATGCCCAAAAGCTCAAAGCCTTTCAAAGTCTTATCCCAAACTGCAAAATCTGCATAAGAGTTGGTAAGCTTGGAAGCTCTAATGGCCTCGGAAATGTTAACAGTTCCAATTATTATTTCAGCAGCCAATTTATAATTAATGCTCTTGAGAAGATTGTCATGCAGAAATGAGTTTTGTGAGCGACATAGCTCGTGGTACTTATTCCTGTGGTGATCAGAGAGCTCGGAATCTATAGCCAAACAATTGACAATAACACTGAAACTCTCAATGCTGTCTACATCTTTAAAAGCAAGAATAGTTCCTGAGGATGGGATGATGTCCAAGGTTTTAGACCCATGATCCTCACTGTCAATCCCAGATTGATATGCTCCATGCCCTTCATCCACAATCATCAGGCTTTTGTCTTCATTTTTCTCCTGCAGAAGGCGTCCCGGAGAAAGATCCAAAGTTTCAGCTTCTTTATGGCTTTCTACATCTTCCTCCGCTTCATTATTAGGTAAAAGAAATGAAGTGAGCAGATCCAGTAACTTCATTGGGTCAATTACAAACTGCAAAGCAAAGAGTGAGAGTGTCAGAGAGAACACATACTGGAGTTGTTTTGTTTTTCAGGAGCATCTACTTTTTCAAACTCGCCATTTTCTTCAGCTGAAATAGCTCCTCTGACAATGTACACCTACATGAAATGATAGTAGTCAAGGTGATTACTCCAGAAGAAAAACTGATATAGTTCACACTTAGATAAAGACTTGATTTCCATTTCTGGTTTTTTGTGTATGTGAGATCTTATGATTAATTATTGCTTACAATTTCCGTGAACCGAGCACTGTATCTCATCACATGTTCAAATGTGTAGCTACACAAGCACAGAGAATGAAGATTAAAGGGTGACTGCTTTCACCCTCCCAGTATTAAATAAGAAAACTTGAAGGTCGAATTCATTTAAAATTTAAAGGATATTTATGAATTAGGAAAGTTCATGGAACTCATAAACAAGAGCAACTGAATTTATTTATGAAACTGAACCAGTCATTGATGCTCCTCCTGTCCAGTTTGATCAACCAAATTCCCCATTTTTTTCTCCTTCCTATTATAGCATTCACAAAAACTACATACTGAAATCCATCATCTACTGGAGCTTCAATGTCCTCTCAAGGACTTCATGCTTAGAATTGCCTATAATGCTCAAATTTGCATTGTAAACAATATCATAATTTTTCAAGCTGTTGAACGCATCTTCCTGATTGTTTAATCAGTTTAAGACTTGCTAAAATAGATAGGTATCAAAATTATAATAAGAATAAAGAAGATACATAATGATAACTGCAAATGGTACCTTAAACCTTAAAGGTTTGACTAAATGGAAAATGAGAACATCACCCTCATGTAACTTGTGAGCAGAGCAGAAAGCTTTCCACCCACCACTCAATGCTGTCCTGTCTGAAATGTAATTTATAATGTAATCTTCTCCATTTTCAGTTTCCACATTTACTGTTGTATCATACTTAGGCAGATGCAGTTTGCAGAATCTCATAGGAAGATGCTGTCATCAGAAGAGATGAACATGTAACATTGCCTAAACAAGAGATGGAAACTGATTTCAAATTAAGATAGAATTTCAGGTTTACCATCCAAAATCCAACAGTTACATTTGATCTAACCAAAGCCTTTGCAAAGCTAGGGAATGAAGCATCTAAACTTGCTTGAATCTCTTCTGCCTGCTCCATTGCAGAAGACTTAGTTTCGCTTTTATTATAAGATTCATTGTCCACAGCTCTCTTATGTTTATTGCTATAAAAGCAGTTGAAGAAAAAGAATCAGTACATGAAGATGATCCTACTCTGAGTTCTTATTAGTTTCGTATTAGCATGAAACGGTTAATAAGATCCCTTACCTTGTAGACTTGCCCAATTTGTCATACAGGACCTGCTCAAAAAATCAAGATATTTTTTACTTCATAACCTAACACCAAAATAATTGTTGCATAACAGGAATTTAAAAAAAAAAAAAAAGGACAACAGCAGTCAAGAGTATTAAAGCTGATATTATGCTGCAGATTCATACAAGCGGACAGACATTATGTCTGATAAAAAGGGGAAAAACTAGAAAAAAAAAAATTTAAATAGAACCATTCCAATTAGAATTTGATGTACAACCCACATTAAGGGTAGAGATTGCATTAGTTGGAAACCAAAATAAGGTCCTTGCTTGAGCCGTTAAAATTAAAGCATAAAAACAATAAAAGACACAAATTCATGGACTTAAATTCAACCATGTAAAGATTCAAGAAGCAGCTAAGAGCAGCTAGAACTATATTTAGTTCACCAGTTCTGCGCAGGAGGTTATGCAGTCACAACTCACAACTGTGCAAAATCAATGCCATAAATAAAAATCTGTCGTTCACTGACAAGTTCATTTTGTTGGGTTTGGATTAGCAAAAAGAAGCCTAGAGTAAATTGTGAGAGCAGTCCCAACTGTGAATTGGAGTAGCTGCTGGTAGAATTAAAGCTAATCCAGACTGTCAGGTTTAGGATTACAATGTGTTTCAGGTTCAAAGTTATTTTTCGAGAAATTTAACAACAGTTATCACATCATCTCATTTGGAAACGAAAAAAACACAACTGATTAAGAAACAAAGATATGAAGGAAAAACAAAAAGAAAACCCTAAAAAAAAGTAACAACAAACAACAAGCAGCTGAGACATGTACAGGATAAGAAATAAAGGAGAAAAAAGAGGAAAATTCTGCACCGGTATTTCCCTCATTTTCAAAATGGAAACCATTCAGCTAATGAACACCAACAGGACAGAGATTTAACAGCACTGTATTATCTAACCAACAGACAGATAGGAATTTTTCAAAAAACCATATGCAGGACAGCGAGTCGAAGAGAAAAAGAAAGAAAAAGGACAGGAAAGTTCCGGTTATTACAAGTTCAGCACTGTAGTTGGATTCTGGAGACTCTCCATGGATCTGGGTCTGCTTCCTCTTGGCACTCTGTGACTTCCTTCTCTTAACCTGAAAACCAGCAAAGCAGATTCGCAGATATCAATAAACATAATCAGACATGCAAAGAGATTGACAGAACGAAACTTTACCTTGGGATAGGAATAAATGGTGATTTGCCTAGAAAGAGGGGACGACTGAGGAGGAGTAGTGGCTTGTTCTTGTTGGGCATCCATGGAAGTGAATGTTAAAGGACAAAGCTTTTTCCGTTGCTGATAAACTTTCCTGTAGAGAATCACAGGTTTTCTTTCATTCAAATCCTGCCCAACTGGTTTTTCTTACATTAAGGGAAGAAGCAACGATTATGTGTTAGAAAAGACTTCTGAGAAAGGATTTAGGAACATATGTATTATTATTACAGAATCATCTTGATTCTTGTCAGAATTTCTTTACTCCTTCTTTTTTTTTCTTAAATAGTCTTTAAAAAAAATTTAAAATACATTATAAAATTTTTCAAAATTTAATTAAATATATTAATTAGTCCTTTAATCACTTTTATCTATAATATTTGGTTAGTCAACTAAAATATTTTATTAATAAATTCAAGAATATCATTTGATAAATTTGACATTTTATTAATTTAAAAAATATAATATTAAAAAAATTAATAAATTTGACATTTTAGTATAAGTTAATAATACTAATTTTTTTATATTTTTTTGGTATTTTTTAAGGCAAAAGAAAAGACAAATTTAACATTTTGTTGATATGTAATGGAAAAAATTAATGGAATAACTATATAGTGTATTAAACCAAATATGAGAGATTTCATAATATATTTCTAAAAATAGAGAAATCAACTAGTATAAGAGGGTTACAATAATTTACCCCTATTTTTATTGATAAAAACTAAATCATTTGTTTTTATTTTATCATATTAAGTCAAGTAAACAGTTGGTTGACTAGAAAAAATTAAAATTAGAAGATTTAATATATACAAAATTAAATTGGAGGGTCTAATTGTTTAAAAGAATCAACATTGAGGATTTAATTTAATTTTGACTAAATAAAACTGAATGAATAAAAATAGATAAATTTTCCTTAAAAAAAGGATAAATTTAAGAGACAAAACACTTGTAATTTATGAGCTACTTTTCAAAAAATATTTATAAATTTTATAAAAGTATTATTTGTTTCAATAAATTTTCGTTTAATAATGATAGGTTTCATATAAAAAAAATTAAATAAATATTTTTTTAGTTTTCAATTCAATTATTGCATGTATTTTAAATTTTTAATCAGTATTTTATTATTTTTGTATGAACAATTTATACCAAATTACAATTCAATAATTCATGCTATTAAATGTCATATTATCAGATGTCAAGATCCACTTTGTTCCGCAGACATTATTATGAGAGTGTACAGAATGCAATTCCCAAAACTTGACATGTTTATCATTTTGATGCCTTTTGATGGATTTATTTGTTTACTTCTTAAAATAATCTAATCGATTGAGGTATACAATAAGCACAACTGGACATGGGAAACGAGTAAATATTACTTAGAAAAGAGGTGGGGGGAGAGAGATTTTTTGACCTATTTTTTCGAAATACAAGAAGATCATCTTATTTATCCGAGAGATTAAAAAATTGTCATTGGAATTCATTTTGGATATTTTATGTTAAATGTTGAAATTAAAATTAAATAAGGGATGAAAATTTTTTTCCATTGTCAGAGTCGGTAGAAATATTTGTATGCATGTCACCTTAAGAAAGGATATGAACATAGAAATTGAACAACATAAATTTCCAAAACCATCATCTTTACACTACTCTAGCATTTACATTTCATGCTGCCTTTTCTCTATCACAATAAAAGACTAATTAAGAATCACAAACTCACAACTTCTGAGATGAAAGTTTTAACCGTGAGCTCTCTTTGGTATTTCCTCATAGGCAGTATCCGACTGCAGATATTACTTATACAGCACATACACTCAGAGTGAAAGATGTAATACATGACGATATCGCCCTTCATCATAAACTGACTGCCAATCTAACTCACACGGCATATTACATATCAAAGGTCAAAGGCAGCTATTCGAAACATGTATATACAAGCCATCATCTTGTTCTTCCTGTACACTTCATGCCAGAGGAATGGCTCAAAAGCCCGGGTAATAGATAGCTGACCCACTCTTTATACAATATGCCAAAAAGATCTCAACCTCAATAAGCCAGTTGCCAGCCATCCAAAATTCTGAGGGATCCGTTCTGCCAGTGGTCCCTAAGCTTTCGATGCATGCATATAAAGCTGAACATCTTCCCACTAATCCATATAACTATAATCTTGACCGACGAATGCCCTTCGCTCCATGAAGAAGTGAGTGCCTACGAGCAGAAGCAATTGGCTGCCCGTTCACAGAACCTGAAAATCTAATATCCCAACCTTCAACGTTCTTGGGGACACACACATCAAAAAGAATTTGCCCAAGAACACTATTTGCATTGATGCTGGGGGAGGTGGGTAGATAAAAAGATTTTTCCTTCCTTTCATCTTGTAAAGGCCCCGAATCTTTACTATTGTGAGATTCAGCTGATGTTGGCACGAAGAAGTGATCACCTGGTCCAATTGCAACCCTTCTTAAACTTTGATTCGAGTTAACTGCTGCTTTTTGGAGGTTGCAGATTAATTCGGACATCTCATCGTGTATACCATCCAGGCCAACTGCCTCCTTGAGTTGTTGGATTCTTCGAGAATACAAAGAAGCTGCCTTCTCAAGCAAATTGGTCACAGCAGCCCTGTATTGGATTGGATAATGCTTGTAATGACCTGAAATATTACACGATCATAGTAACTTAAAATTAGCACGCCAACAACAAGGTGATCGTGGAACAGTTAGAAGTCAAAGTGAAAGTATGTTTTGTATCCTAACTCCGTGGATACAAGTTTTAGCATAATCCAAAGGAATTTGCGCCTAGAGAATTTATATTCTTCATCATTCACGATCTTTAAGATTTTGTATCGACATCATTCCAATTTCCACATAAGTAATTTAATATATGTATGTGTGTGTGTTTGAATTTCTAGCTACCATTTTCGATGTATATTAAACCATGGAAATAAAATAAAGCCGGTCCAACCATCTATATATGGGAAAACCCCATTTCTTCATAATGTGGATTCGCCACCAATACTGTCCATAAGCAGAAACATTAGTTATCATTACAGCACAATATAGTAATGAAAAACATAAGAAATGGTTTTGGTACCAACCAACATGAGATGAAGCATTCCACTTCACAAGCTTAACATCTCCCCCAAGATCTCGTATACGATGAGTGAATCTGTAGATACTCTTATAAGGTGCAAGATGATCACTCTCTGAGCATAAAATTAAATATGGAGCTGCCAAGTCCTAAACAAAACGGAATAACTTCAAATTAACTGGTTTAAAATAAAAAAGAGAGAGAGAGAGAGAGAGAGGACACAAGCTAATGGCCATTTAGAAACTTACAACAGACGAATGCAGAGTCTGCCAAAACTCAACACGCTGAGATTCAAACCTGGTAAGATATAAACCATCTAGACCAGAGACAACTCCCTTTGCAAACCAAGACATAAAGTTTGACGGACCAGGCATTTTCCGAATTGCAGGGTGCAGAGCAAATTGGGATCCCAAATCACTTGTAAAATCAACTGGGCCAGAGTCATAGATATGCCCAGAAACACAATTTCTGAGCAAACGGCTCTCATCCTTCAGAAACAAAAACAAATAGAACATAAAATTTAAAAGTATGAACTCCTTCAGTTTCAATGGCCCTAAAAAGGGACGAAAAGACATATAATTGACGAAGGTTTTAGCAAAATAAAGTGAAGATAATACATGCCTTATTAATATGACCTTCACATCCTTGAATGATCTGCATTGACAGTAAAATTACTTTTATAGCTAAATTAGGTGGGGAAAAACAAGAAAAATAAGAATGGTTGAAGTTCGGTTTATTTTCACCAAGTACAAATTAGCTTTCTAAAGGTCATATTAAAATTTACCTGAAAAGCCTTGTACATGCAAGCTTTTGCACCACCAGAAAAAGCAACAAAGACTATCGGACATGGTCTACTCCTCAGCTCCTGAATATCAAAAACCGCTAAGTATTCACCCTATGCAGCAACTGTGAAGCTAACAATGTTGATTCATCTAACTTCGCTCACTATTATCTGTGTGTGATCCCACACCATATCAACTTATCAAGTAGATTTATGATTTAAATTTTTTATTATTTCAATCTAAACAATATGGTACCCATACACATAGTTGTTAAAGGCGCGCCTCGGGCTCAAGGCTTACCAGGCTCCAGCCCCAACGCCTTGAAATCCCAAAGGCTGACGCTATCACAAAGGCTCCCGCCTTAAGCCTAAGGCGAGGTCAACCTTTATGACATTAGTTTAACATTTGTATTTTTTTTTTGTTTTTAGTATCGAAAAATCTAAATCATTGATTATAAATTGAAAAAAACCTCTTAGTATATCTTACCACACCTAATTATTTTCAAAACAATTAATAAAAAAGAAAAAAAAAATGGTTAGAGCAAAGAAAACATCTGTTCTAGTCTCCACAAAGATAATTTGAACAGAACAATTAGTCTTGCGCCTAATGTTGTTATGACTTAAGTGCAAGACTTATTGTGCTTTGCTATGATAATTTATAATTGATTAGTGTTAGAACTTGTTAAATACAGTATTAGTAAACTTAGGATTTTTGTGTATTTAGTAAGTCTAGAAGTCTTGTATTTAGGATATTAAAGCTTAACTAAATTTTTTTCCTATGTATGTATTTTTATTTTGTTCTTATGACTTATATATTTTGAATTTTAATATTGATAATATTATATCACCTTACTAGTAGCCTAATAATAAAATTTATAACTTTTTCAATTATTTTTATTTTTGCGCCTCATGTAACTCAGGCGCACACCTGCACTTTACGCCTAGAGTGCAAGACTCCTCGGCGCCTTAGTGCACCTAGCGTTTTTAATATCTATGCCCACACAAAAAGTAATATTAAGTAAATAATAATAGTATAATTTGTATAACTTTGAAAACTACTGATCAAAGAGATTTCACATAATATAGAAATGTCACTTCAAATCCAACTAAATATCTGACACAAGAAAAACTCTGTAACTAACCTCAAGAAGCTTATTGAGGAGAATAAATGCCAGTGACAAGGCCTTGTCAGGATCAAACCTGCAAAAGTTTCATCATTAGACAGCAAACATGTGCTTGAATTTCAAATTTCTGCAGCAAATCAAACAGAGATTTCATGCACTAAAACCTTCCCCATCACAAGCACAACAGAAAAAAAAAAACAAAAAAAAAAAAGGATAAAGGAACATCAAAGCGCAAGGAACACAAAAGAAATGAGAAAACTCTAACTACTCAGTTCCTAACTCTGAGATGGTAACTGAAGCAGAAATAAGAAATTATAGATCTCGTTATGCATTATTCAGTTGTTATAAGCAATATAAAGAGCTGAAACAACTTCATTCGTAGATAATTAGTAAACCCCATAAAACCATATTCCATTCCCTCTCCACAAAGCCCACCTAACAGAAACAAAAGACCTCATTTCAAAGGAAAGAAACGGAAAAGAGAGAGAGAGAGAGAGTTACGCGGTGAGAAAATCGGCATGAGAAACAAGGGAATTCCATCCAAGAGAGGAGTACAAATCGACGAAGCTGTTCAAGTGATTGTGAGGAATCGAAATCCAAGCGAAAATCGCAACAATTCCCTTAAATTCATCTTTGTTTCTGCCCCAATAAACACTACCTCCACTACCAAACATGGCTTCTCCGGAACTGTAAAGGTTCCCCCTTTGTCTTCTAATTCAGCAGAAGAATCGAAATCCGAAGAAGGAAAACATAACCCAGAAGCTAGAAAGAACAAAATATGAAGAAAGGCTGGTTATGTGGATTTTCATCAGATGAATGAAGTATTATTGTTATTTTGTTGAAGCCACTAAATTGGGAGTGGATTATTATTTTCATTTTCGTATGTTATTTAATAATGGAAATTGGCCACGTCAGATGGTGTCGTTGTGGGAATAAGTTTCTTTGGAGCATCACCATTCATAGGATTAGATGACAATTTCAAATGTGCTTCCATTTGAGCAAAATTTTAATTATATTTTAAATATATATATTTTTGTAATTTATGTCAATTTGAAGCAGTAGAATCTGATTAATAATTTAATATGTTATATTTATTATTATTAATTATAATTATTATAAAATACTAAAAATAGAATCTACATAAATTTTTTATTCATTTGAAATTACTTTTATTTTTCCTTTCTCACATTTGCAAGTTTTCAAAATTTAAAACTATCACCACACTCATGCAATTGCCGCGTATGATTTTTCAATTTCACTTGCAAGTCGGTAATAATGCTCTTATCCCATTGAAAATTATGGTAAACAGCATCGGTTTGTTGTAGCTTTACGTAATAGAACCCTTCTTTTTTTTTTTTTTTTCCGGAATAACATAACATGTTCACATGTATCACATTAATAAATAAACTATTACGACTGAGTTCAATTAAAATGGTGATAATTATAGGACACGGAGTTTCGAAACATCTCCGTAGCGGTGCGAAGTGCTGAAGGAATAGCGCGCAGTCGCTCTGCGTGTGCGTGTGGCGATTACTTTGTGGTTCGGTGTGTGTGATGGGGATGGGACGTTGTACATCTTAAAACTATTTTAAATTTTAGAGTTTGAATATTTACGCTTACACAATCAATCAACATAAAATAATATTTGGTGAAAATTAAATCAGATTTACTTTTTAAAATTTGAGATTAAGTCTATGCTAGCTGCCAATAAGAGGAATTCAATATGCCGTACCATCATTAATATATTATATTTTATTTTATTTTCGACCAAAAAAACTGATACTGAATATTTAATTTTTTATTTGCAGCAAAACATGTAAAGGAATTAAAAAAAAATTACTTTGTCTCATTTTAATTGATTTATTTGCATTTTCACAAATATTAAAAAAAAAACATAGTTAATATGATTATATATATATATATAAAGTAATAAAACTATAGCCACATTAATTAAGGTATTATTAAAAAATTAAGATAATAACTTATAATTATTAATAATAAGCCCCATTAAATAAGGATATAATATAAAATCAATATATAATTATATTTTTAAAAATATATATCACAATGGGACTGAAGAAGCAATAATAAGGAAAATCCAAGAAAAAGGAGGGGAAGAAATTTGTTATTGATAAAAGGAGGAGGATAAGGAGAGTTAATTTCACTCATGGTTTGTGGATTTTGTCCAATTTATTTCAAAATAACTATTAAATATTTTGTACTACAAAAATAACTAAAGAAATTGTTTTTCCACAAAATCATTATGGCATTTTTTCAATTTCAATTTCATTTTTATTTTATTTAATTACTTGCTATTTATATTTAATTATTTAATTAAATTATTAAATATTAAATAGAAATTAAATCATTTTTTAAATTATTTAATTGATTAAATAATTAAAAATAAAAATAAAATGGAAAACAAATATTATTAACATAACAAATATTTTTAATAGAAATAAAATTAATAAATAATAAAATATTAAATATTTAAATTATTTTATTTTATTAATTTTATTACTTATTAAATTAATTAACTTAATTATTAAATATTAATAGTAAATAATTAAATAAAATAAAAATGAAATTAAAGAAATAATAAAAAATAACAGAATGATTTTTTCAGGAAAAAAATTCTTTAGTGATTTTTGTGGTACTGAATATTTAAAAATTATTTTTGAATAAATTAGATAGTATAATGATTATGGATGAAATTAATCTGAATAATGATAAAAGTAGAAATAAAATTGTCAATTGCATTCCACCCTTGTAGTAAAGAATGAATTAATAGAAATTATCTTTTCTTTTCAAAATTATCAACGTTGTTTTTTTATTTTTATTGAAATTAATTTCCTTTTAATTATTTTTTTGAAGCTTGACTGCTTTTCCTTTTTTTTACTCTTTTTCTCTTATCCTATCTGAGACATCATAGTGGCAACAGTGTTCGGCTGCTGGAACAGTTTTCGACAGCATCAGTGATCGTAGTAATTAGGCTGGAGAGATTGTTAGATTTGATGAATTTACAATAATGTTGTTGTAATTATAGATTTGATACAATTGCAGTAGTTAGTATCTTTTTTTTTATTGAATTAAATGTGATGCTCAATGTAAATCTGAATTGAATCTATTTGTTTGAGAATTTTCTGATGCTTTTTAATTTTAGATTGAATTATATTATTTTTTTTTTCTTTTTCATCAATTCAATCGATGTATATTCAAAAAATTCTAAAGGTAATCTTAAAAAATTCCAAAGGTATTTGTCACATCCACAAAATGGGTCTAAAAGTTTTTATCATCGTTTGAAGTGTTTAAAAAGTTAATGGTATGAAAAATAAGAGAGAAAAAAAGTGAAGTCAAGGCAGTGCATGACTTGTGCATGGCATGTGATATAGTCATTGTGCGCGACTCATACACGATGTGCGACATGTGCTAGAGATAAGGTCAGAGACACTTTACAAGACCCATGCAGTTTCGGGACACGGAGTAAGACTCGTGCAAGCAACACGACGCGTGCTTGATGTCAGATATATATATACGCAAGTTCTCTCTCATTCGGTCATAAATTTATTTTCACCCACTCCTATTTGGGAGAAACCTTAGAAACACCCCAATCCTCTGAAACTTTATCTCCCACATGAGTTTAAAGCTGCTCAAAATAAGATCTAACATCAAAAATCAAGATTTGAGCATGGATTTGGGAGATTTTCCGAGGAAGAAGAAAGAGTTAGAGAGAGAACGAGAGCTTGGAGCTTGAGGGAGCTTGAGTTCTTCAATAAAGTTATCTTCGTTTTCTACCTTCTAAGGGTAAGAAAATACATTTTTTTTCATCTCTTTTGCTTGATTCATAGTGGTTTGTTATTGTAATGCTCGTAATTTAGGTCCGGATAATTAATATGTTTAATTTCCGCAATTAATATTATTAGAGCCTAAAATTGGGGTTTAAAGATCAATAAAAGATTTTATTTTTGTTGTGGGTGATTTAATTAAAAAATATAAAGTTGAGAAAAGTTATAAGAAAGAAATAAAAGCCAAGGTTTTAAATGTATATTTAGCAAAAAAAAAGAAGGGACCATAGTGACATCTTTACCGAAGTATAAAAATCATTCTTCTTCCTCATTAACATCAGCCCCAAATCCTAACTTTTCCATTCGAATTCGTGCTCCCTCTTCACCCCTCCATTTTTCTGCCTTTTTTCACTCAAATGAAGCCAAAATCACTAAAAACTAAAGGAAAAATCACTTATATAGCCCAAAACCCTTTAAAAAAGAAGAAAGAGGAAGTTGTTCGAGCTAAAGACGTCATTTTCTTGGAGAAAGAAGAAAAGAAGAAGTTAAACACTCAAATCCACATTATCTTTGGTAAAGGAAGAAGTAAGTAAAGCTAAAAATCATCTTATCTTCTTCTTTTCTCTTGTTTTCTACCATTTTTGTGCTTGGTGGAGATCCATTTCATATGGGTTAGTTCTTTAGTTAAGCTATGGTTTTGAAGAGTTAAAACTTTTTTTTTTAGATTTTAGATTAGTTAAAAAAGAAACTTGACATGAATTTTGAGTTAAAAGAGATAATTTGATAGTTAAAGTTGGGTTTATATTTAAAGAGTAGAGTTATATTATATATGTTTATTTTTTGGCCTAAAAGAGGCATATTTGTTAGGTGATATAGAGGGTGGTGGTAACCCTCAAAGGGAAGACCAAACTTGAGGGCTTAAGGTTTTTGAGGCTCCATTTGAGGTTAGTATATATATGTATATTTATTCTTAAACTCGTGTCATTTGCATTTTTGAAATGATGGTTGTTATATCTTGAGATGATGATTGGCATAATATTGATGTTGGAAATGATAATTATGATGATTTATGACTATTGAGGATGTCTATAAATTTAATCTAATTTTTGGTAAACATGGTATTTGTGATTTTGCTGGAATTTTATGCAACAGTCTTGATTCCTTTAACCATAATTCATGTTATATAACTTGGATTTGTATGAAACCAATTGGAAATGAAACTATACACATAGTTTCATGAAGAACATGGATTCGAATTCTGTTTGTAAATAGGCCAAAAATGGGCTATAAATGTCCGATATGGAGCTGTCCATAATATCCTAGGCAAATTTTCAATGAACAACTTGTGATATTTGAGCTTAACTTATGCTATAAAATTTGGATTCATGTGATTCTTGCTGCATGTGAAAGCTAAGACATTAAGCTAAAACTTCTTAGTTAGAAGACAACGAGTTACAATTCAGTTCCTAAATAGGTGATAAATGCATTCTAATATTATGGCAGAAATCTGTTTGTAAAGGAATATTAGGAATTTGACCTCATAAATATTGTGTGACATATATATATATATATATATTAAATTATTGGAATTTTCTTTCTTTGCATATAATTATGTATTTTATATGAGGTTTGTTAGCCCTAATAAGGTAAATTATGTCATATGACATGCAAGTATGGAATGAGATAAAATTATAATCTATTGTGTTGAAATAAACTATGAATATGTATAATTACCCATTTCTCTTTACAAGGACGAAACTTAGGATAGATGGCATGCCATTGAAGGTCTTTTACGGTACCGTAGGAATTTCTATATGATTCTTAATTATTAGACAAGGTGGCTTAAGCTCAGAGAGCGCTCTTATCCATTATGCTAGCAACTTAATCATGTTATTAAATCAAGATGCCTTAAGCTCGAAGAGCGCCCTTGACTCAAGCTCGTGACGAGCATAATTATAGAAATACACAGATAGGTGAATAGGGTGTCTTAAGTTCGGAGAACGCTCCTATTCACAACCCGTTATCCAGTTAGTCTGGTTTTTGAGTAAATGGACTATTGGCTAATTAAATAAGTTGAATAAATAAAAATGACTACTTGTTACATGATTATTGAATATTTTATGATATGTGATATAAAAATGTATAATGTCCCTAAGTTCAGTTGACTATGAATAATTTATGGTTAATTGTAAATATGATGGGCATATTCACCTTGATTGTTATTTTATTGAAATATGTACAGAATTTGATAATATGAGACAAGTATGCTATGTATGTTATTAAATGATTACATGATTTTGGACAAATATATATATATATATACATACATATATGCATACTTGCAGTATTTTAAATGTATATTTTATATATGTTGAACATTATTTTGGCATTAGCATAAATATATATGTGATATGTCATCTCATGGTTGCATGAATTTATATGATATATGTACCACTAAGCATTAGATTGCTTAGCATGTGAGTGTTCCTATACGCAGGTTTGGAGCCGGTAGATAGAAAAAGTTGACTGAAGAGAAGAAAACCCATCAGAGACCATAATACAGACTTTTGGGGTCAATGATATCATGACATTTTTGTTTTTATCACATGTCATATGGGTAGTTAATTTTGTACATATCTATTAGATTAAAGAATATGTATTTATATATGATATAATTCTGTAAACATCGGGCTAGTTTAGGCTAAACTGGATTTATTTTATTGGATGAATGATAGTTTTATGCATGATATAAGATATGGACTAATATGTTAAAATGGTAACCTGGAAAATATTTGTATAAAAGAATGTTAAGAGATAATAATATAAGGAAAAGAAAAAGTTTAAATTTTTCACAAGTTTTCAATAACAGAAAGTTTATAATACTTGCTTATACAGTTGGGTTAATTTTAATTATATGAGAGGGTGTTACAGTTATGATTTATTTGAAATGGGTAGAAATCCACTTGTAAATAGGTATGGATGAGATCTTAAGCTTTCTTGAAGGGAAATGCTATTTGAGGCTAGATTGAGTAACATGTATTTAGTATGATTTGAGTAAGAAAAGACCTAACTTGAAAGGTTTTGAGTTGAGTTTCATATTTACCTAATTTATATAGCTTTGAATAGCTAAGTATGTTGACCCACGGTTATGGTTCTGTATAAATGGTGCCTTAGAAGGTAGAAATTACCACCAAAGAAGGCTAGACAAGTTTGAAAGCTTGGATTTGATGTAATGCCCCAAAAACTTGATAATTGAGAATAGTACTTTTCAAATATGAATAGTATCGCCTGTGATGAATAGTACCATTTGAAAGTGAAAAATATTTTACTTGACCATCGGAAAGTATAATTCATAAGGAGTTCTAGGATGTAATTTGAGGCGAAATTGAGTTCAAATAAGCTTTTAAAAGTCAAAAATAAAAATAAGATAAAATTTGGTTTGAATAGTAACCTAGTTTGACTAAACAACGATCGAGCCTGAAAATAATGCTTGAGACCTCCGAACAATTATCCAAATACATAGACTCACTCTAAATATTATGAGGGATTTTTTGGTAGGGAAAAATTTATTTTTTGGTGACTCAGAAAAATAAATTTTCAAACTGGTAAAATTTGCCAGACTGTAAAACGAAGTCATTTTGGCTTGAAAATTTTTGTGTACCCTGAGGAATATTTTTTTATAATTATGGATACATTTTTATGAGAAATGGTGCAAAAAAAATAGAAGAAAAATAATCGAGTTTGAAAAATGTTAGGAAATTGTATAATCGGCCTATTTTGGGTTGGACCAAGAGGTTGGACATAGTTTGGTCCATTTGAATGGGTATAAGAGGAAACAAATATTAGAAATTTCAAGAGAATTCCACCATCCTCTTCTCTCTTCTTGGCCGAAACCTCTCCCCTATTTCCCACTTCAATTTTCTTCAAATTTCTCTCCAATTCCACCAAATTTCATCTTCTAAATAATTCTAAAGCCCTATATCCATTTTTAGCAAGCTCAAGAACTCAATTTTTGGTGAAAAAGTTGATAGAAGAGTGAAAGAAGAATTTAGAGTAAACATCCAAGTGAAGTCAGTGAATTTAATTGAATTTTGGATAGATTTTAAGGTGAAGATTTATAATTCATGCAAATTTTAGATTATTGAAAGAAAAAATTAAGGGAAAACTTATGCATGAAATTTTGCTAGGCGAAGGTGACAAAGAGAAAGTAAGCAAATATAAAGAAAAAGGAATAGAGAAATAAGCAAGAAGAAAAAGGAAATAAGGTTTGTGAATACAAATTCTATTGTTTTCCATTTATTTTTATGGTTTTTCATGTGTATGTACGTAAGTGTGAATGAAGAAAAATTATGAACTTATGAAAATTTAGTTTAAATTATGATGTTTGGAATGAATGATTTGATGAAAATAAGATTTGAACTAGATAGGGTGAATGGACCTAATGGTGTATTATAAGGAAAATAAGTTGATTTTATGAGATTTTAATGAATTTTAATAGGAAAATGAAAATAGAATTAAAATAAGGTTAGTAGGATTTTAGTAAGAATTTTTGGGAATTAATTGGTTATATTATAGTTTAAATAGGTATTATATACAAGGTTGCATAAATTATAAATACATATTTTAATAATTATTAATAATGATATGCATGAAAAAATTGTTAATTATTAATAAGGATTATGGAGAAATAAATAAGAAGTGGAAATATAGAAGTTATATGATAATTTTGAATATGTAAATATGAATAAGAAATAAAATATGATGTATGTATGTTTAATTATGTTATATGGAATAAGAAATAGAATTATGTTTATGAATAAGAAATAAAGCTATTTAAGGGTATAATTAGTTTTGCCCTTAGTATACTAGTAGTTAAATTAGAAGTATAGGATATAATTAGTTAGTCATAAGGATACCTTACTGTGGTACGAGTCATAGCAACTCGCATGTGTAGGCCAATGGTGGTCGACAACTATATTTATATGTTATCATGTTCACGGGTTTGTAGTTCTTAGTGATCAGCTTTTTATATTTTCGAACCTTAGGTCCACATCCTACATGTCTCGTTCGAGAATTTCTATTGGATATTAATAGAGGTAAAATAAAGAATTAAGTAAAGATATGATGAATACAGGAGTACAACGACAATTATGTAAATGATTTTAAAAAAAATAGTAAATTAAAATAAAAGATGAAATTAGTAGTAAAATAGTAAATTGAAGAGCTTAGGAGATTGAATTTGGGATGAGAAATAAAGTAGAAGACCAAATTATAATTTTGTTAGGAAATGAAAATAAACGAAAATAAATTGGTAATTTAGTAAAATTGAATGAGCTTAGTAGTAATAATTGTAATTATGGAGTGAAAAGAAGATATAAAGGCAAAAAGTATAAATAATAAATTGGTAAATAAATTAAGAAATAACATGTAATTTAATGATTTAAAAAAGGATTAATAATGAACTAATAATTAAAATTAAGGAAATGTATATAAAATGTTTGTGTTAGTAAATAGATATCATTATAATTAACTAGGTGTAAATATGTGTTATGAAATTGTATAATAATATTAAAAATAGTAGATATGAAACGATAATTAATAAGTGACAATAATAAAAATATTATAAATTTATTGTGTGAGATAAATGTGCATGCATAGTACGTATGTTTTTAGACGAAAAATATTAGAACTGTATCTACCACATGGCGTACAGGCAGGTTTAGGTCATACAGATTGAGGAGTATAGAAGTTGGAGTAAGTATATAACTGTAGGATCAAGATAATTTAGTAGTGTTTTAGATTTTTATACTAAAGACATGTATATGTATAGTTTTGCAACAGATAAAGTTGTTCCAAACAATGTATATTTATGTATGATATTGTATGCAATATGGATGAATGTGTGATGTATTGATACAGTCTATATTATGGATGACATGAATATCCATGTGTGATGAATTGAAAATGTGGTTATTGGAGTTTGTTGAAGTATGGTGGAGTGCAATGAAAGTATTATTTTTCCAATTTGTAGGAAGTTAAAATTCACAGTGCAGCCATTATGCTAACGAAAATTTTAATAAATGAATAGTAAAATAAGATAGTTATAGACATATTGGCAAGAAATATATATATATAATTTACATCAATTTGTTTAAAACGTCATTAAAAATAAGAAATAACATTTAATATGATTATGAGCCGATTTAAAACATCCATTATAGGTAACGTATCACAGGGTTTAGGGTATTACATATTTTGTGTTGGCTCCATAGGAAGTAAGTACATAAATACACTATTACTTGTTAAATTGACATGAATGTATGGTAAATGGTATGTTAAGTAAAAATGGTTTGTAATTTAAGATGCAAATAAGGATATGTAGCAATTTGATTATGTCTATGCGCTATGAATTTATTTTGTAGAGAATGAATTGGAAAGTAAAGCATGAATGAATATTACAGTTGATGAAGGTGAAATACACCTGGAAAGCAAAAAGAGAAAAGAAGGGATTAATAACCCTTAGTTATCTAGAAATATAATATGTAAAACATGAATAGAAAATAAGGCTTGAACAAGTAAAATACAACTCTCGATTTATAATTAATAATAATGAAAGCTTAACAAACTTTGAAAGGTAAAGATGTATTGGTGAGCCTCCATGGGAGGTATATGAGTAAGCTACGATATATGACATGGATAATGTATAAATGTTCAAGATCCAAATTAATGAGCTAGAATTAAATATGTAAGAGGTAATTCAGTTTCACAGAAGCCTTTATCTAAACGTAAGATATACGTGAATGGTAGTATGAAAAAATGAACGATATGTGTATGCATGGTTGAAAGGCTAATAGCTAAAAATATTATGTATGATAGGTTTGATGGTTATATTAAAATATCTATAAATTTGTGGATGTGCAAACACAATTAAGGCACTTGAGGTGCTTGGAAAAGTATGGCAAAAAAAAAGGTAAGTTCGTCACTTCAAGGAACTTAAAAATTGAATGATGTGTGCTAAATGCTTGAACTTGTTGAGAAGTCGTTACATCATAAATGCAAATAGTTGTGTATTAATATAATTGAAATGCTTGGTAGTGTGACAAGTGATATATGTTGAATTATAATATTTGTATACTTTGATACCCTAGCTTTCAAGATATATTGTGATTCTTATGCATGTATTGCACAAAATTGAGATGATATAAATGTTGAATTAGATGTGAATTATGTTGATCCATAAATGATACAAAGAGTATGATATGAGATGTGAGATGCACTTATGATGATAGTTGGTCATTAATGAGAAATATAAGCCCAATGTGGAATAAAGTATATAATCAAGGCAATTATAAATGCTCAATATGAGAAATTTTGATTCTGTCTTGAGTAAATGTACACATGTGTACATATGAATATGTGATGAGATTCAAGATACATTGAGACACATGACAAGTTATGTGGTATTGAATTGGTAAAAGCTAGATACATGATATGTGATAGATACATTGAGTTTCTATACCATAATACAATATAATTGATTGATATTATATCTATGATTATGCATTACTGAGCTATGATAGCTTAGCGTATGAATCTCTATGCATTCAGGTTTGAAGCCAGAGGCTAATAGATGTAACAGTTAGTAATGAAGAATACCAAACACATATAGAGGAGACCATATAGGCCCAAATGTGGAGTGATCATATACATAACATGCATTCATTTTAATAGTCATTAAATGAGTTGTAACATTAAATGAGTTGTAATTCAATAAGCTTATTATCTTAAGAATATGTAATATGGATTTAATTTAGTGTATGTTATATGAGTACAATGCATGAGTTGAGGGCTTGTGATGCCCGAAACCCATTTTTGAATTAATTTAAATAGTACAGGTTAAAGAATTTTGAAAGTATAACCCAAAGGCTCCACAAACAAACTTTAAGAATCAATTTTAAGGCACCATAAGGAATAATAGAAACTAAACAGCACGTTAAACAATCTATTAGTTATTTAATTTTTCCCTTTTCTTTTGCTTTTTGGTAAAAATAGAACCGAGATATGCCGAAAATATTATAGAAATATATCATCTATGAATTGTTGGGATGACTTTTGGAGTTGTAAATATTTTAGGCACATTTTGATACTGTTGAAAAAAACTTTAACCATTAAATATTTTTGCGTTTTTTTTTAACTTTTTGTAAAATTCCTTTAATAGAAATGTCGGTTGAAATTTATAAAATTGTCATTGATATAAACACTGTAGAAGAAAGAAAACCACACACTAGTTCCTTCTTGTAAGCATCATGAACATTTTTCGTAAATAGAGAGGAAAAAATTCAACTACTTAAATAAAGAAATGAAAAAGGGAAAGCAGCGTAAGAAACATCAAAATCGAAACAAACCTCTTTTGCATTAATAAGCAACATTCTAATGCCCCTACCACCACCTTCCATAAACTTTCTTAGTAATAAAATTAATGTTCACCAGATCCAAAGCCAGCCACCAAACCCAGATGACCATATGAGATAATGAGACCACTTCCATCCACCACAACACGTGCAGCCCTCTTCTCTCTATATATTCAATTTTATTTTATTTTTATCCCACCAACTATGGTATAACTAAACATTTTTATAACGTATAAAGATAGAACTTGTACCTGGCAGAAGATTTTACCATTCAACTAAATATGACCAATTCTAACAATAACAAATATGAAATTTACCGTAGAGGGGTTACAGAGAAGCGCCTGTTTCCTGGAAAGTTGGCTTTTGAAGGAACGTGCGAGAAAATATCCACTGTGAGCTCCCATCAGTACATTACAGCCTATAATGTCAGCTTTTACATAGACAAATATATCACAGAGCATCAGAATCTCAGAGGTATGTTTTTTACCGCTCTGCACAAGTGTTGTTAAAATAGAATTGGAAACAAGACATACTCTAAAAATATCCTTGACGATAATTGAGCCTAGCTAAGAAGGCTAAAAGTTTTATATTTATGTGGATAAGCTAATTTTGTGGGGCCATCAGCTAAAAATTGGAACGCATAACTTTTGATATA
Organism: Balakata baccata; assembly: GCA_949630135.1. Lineage (NCBI taxonomy): Eukaryota > Viridiplantae > Streptophyta > Magnoliopsida > Malpighiales > Euphorbiaceae > Balakata > Balakata baccata. The sequence continues at coordinate 42,726 of CATIWF010037988.1, read as the reverse complement.
CATTTGCATTTAAAAGAAAAACTTCAAACTAATTCATAATTGATACCTGTTTGTTTTGAATGGAAAATTGATGCTCTCAAACTGGTCCCCACTGTACAGTCAATACAAAGAGGAAGGGAATGGCATTTGCTTAAAACAATCATAACCTGATATTTTAGAGAATATTCGGAAACTGGGCAGAGGAGTGAAAAAGAAACGATAAAAAATAAAATAATTTGCAACAGACTGAAAAGGTCACCTAAAAAGAACAGCCCAAAAACAGCCAAAAGGAAGCTAAAACAAAAAGCACTTTTCAAATAAAAGGAACAAAGCCCATCAATGCCTGCAAAACAATATGCAATATTCTTCTTCTTTCACACAAAATATATAACCCCTCCTGAAGAAAATAACTGACAAAATTTCACTACCTGACCAGAACTGAGGGCTAACAAATATATAGGAAATTTTATTCTCAAGAAACTTCTATAGAGAAAAACATAGATGGACTTGGCTTGTTATGAAGATATGTAGATAAATAACAGCTGTACACTGAACAAACACCTCCCCTCCCCTAAATTAGGCAATGTCACATTCATACTAGATGCTACCTCGTGTAACCTTAGCAACTCTCTCTCTCTCTCTCTCTCTCTCTCTTTTCTTTCTATGGCTTCAAACGAACCCACTGGTAGCGACCCTGGAGAGGCACATCCTTCACTATGTCATAATTGTACCTACATAAAAAGCGAAAAAGTTTGTTAGTTAGTTAAGGTTCGATTCTCTCTCCGCTAAAATGCGCCAGCTGGTGATATTCCATATTCTACGCGCACTCAATCTCAAACTCACTTGTCTGCGAATCGTTTTTGCTCCTTCTTCTCTGCTTCCTCGAAGAACTCATTGATCTCCTCCTGATTCGGCATCCTCTTCGCCGGTAACTTCTTCCCCACCGCCGTTGAGTCCATGTCGTCGGTGTCCCCGTAAAACTCGCTCGAAGAAGTGGCTTCTTTGCTGGAAAGAGAGATTTTGTGAATATATATATATACGCGAAAGCTGGAGAAACGAAGAGATTTGAAGCGCCGTTCGTTTTTTTACATTAATGGAAAAGTGAAAATTAGTAATGAATGAAGGAAATGAACCTGAATTTGCTGTCAATGCACGTTGAGCTTTCGGTTTCGAAGCTCTTGGCCTGCAACAAGAAACGTTCAATAGCTCTTTTTAAGTAAATGTCAGATACGCTTGATTATGAACACGAAAAAAAATCAAATTCCAGAACAGATTACTGAGTCTCTGTTCGATTGCGAAGAAAATGAAAGGTATACAAAAAGCAACGTTCCAATATTTCTGAGAATATTTTCATTTAAAGAAGGAGAGAGAGTGAGTGAGAGTGCACTGGTTTGAGTTTAAAATTTCAGTTTTCGGTTCATTTTCTAATTAATTTGCAGAAAAAACATATTCAAATTTTAAACATCTAGGTAATATGACTAGAACAGGATATCCCCGTTTGTTTGCTGAGAAAACAAATGGATAACCAATTGACAAGAGAAAACTTGTCAAATCTTCTCGAAACCTTGCTTTCTCTCACATTCAAATTTCAAACGTCTTCGAACAAAGACTAGAACAGGAAATCTTCGTTTGTTTACCGAGAAAACAATGGAAAATCAATTGACGAGAGAAAACATCACTACGTTTAAACATATAACAAAAATCTGTTAAAAACCCTGTTTTCTGTCTCATATTCCATTATGAGGAAAGAAGATAGAAAAAAATTAGAAGTCATTTAATTATATTCTGGGCTAATTATGAGCATGCAATTATCACCTCCAGATCTACGAATCTCAAGTTATCCTTGACCACCGAGCTGGATTCACTGCTGAAGCAGGAGTCGCCGGAGCATATATCGCCGGCGAGGAATCCAGAAGAATTGGATGACGACGTAGGAGGTGAAAGGGTCTTATCAGGAGTGAATAACGCGGAGAAACGGTGGGGGTCCTGACGAAGCTGAGGACCGAGTGAAGGTAAATTTAGTTGTTGGAAGGTAAAATCGAATTGAATTTTCTTTTTCTTGGAGAAGCTTGGGGTTGTAGATTTCATTGGCTCTGCATTTTCTTCTCTTCTCTTAAAGTTTCTGGCACCATCTCCCATTCTCTCCCTCTGTTTGATGTTTCGGATTCAAAGAGCTAGAGAGCAGGGAGAGGTTAAAAAGGATGAAGTTGGAACTTTTCTGATGGGTAAATAAGCACCGTCGATCTTATATACGGTTCAGATCGCTTTCCTAGAGATTTATAAAGCAGTCCTCTCTCCTTTGACGGTGATTAGTGAATAAAGCGAGGCAATTTAAAAATAAATAATAATAATAAAGGGCCTTGTGTTTTTCAATATTTTTTGCATAATTTTTATGTTTAGGCTTAATTTTGAGTAATAATTTTACTTGATAATTTGTTTAGTCACTTTAATTTATAAAAAAAAAAAAAGAAAAATTGTTTTCCTTGTCAATTGTCATGTATATTGATAAGCATAATTTTTTTTTTGTTTAATTTTTTATAATTCGTAAAACTCATGCATATATTATCAATAACACGAATATATATGTAGATTTTGCAATAAATATAATGCCAAAATATCATAAGTTTACTACCAATCCTTAATGGGTCGCTCATTTGTTTGCGAATCCATAGTTGATTTCCTATGACTAATAGTAGCAGTAGTAGGGATATTTGCTCAAGCGAGATGATAACAATTGTAATATGCTACGTCTATGTAATATTATAAATTAGTAATAATTGTGTAAATAAATTAAATTTATACAGCTATTAATTATAAATAATATTTTTATAAATATTTATTATTAAATAAAAATTTATTAGTTTATTAAAAAAGTTTTATTAGTTAATTTAAAAAAATTCATTAGTTCATTAAAAAATTTTCATTAATTTATTGAAAATTTCTATTACGAATAAACTAAAAAGGTTTATTACAAATGAACTAAATATTCATTAGTTTATATAAAAAAGTTCATTACATCATTAAAAAATGTCAATTACGAATAAATTAAAATTTTATTAGTTTATTAAGAAAGTTTATTGCCAATAAATTAAAAAAATTCATTACGAATTAACTAAAAATTCATTAGTTTATTAAAAAAAATCATTACGAATAAAATAAATATTTATTAGTTTAATGATAAGGTTCGTTATGAATAAATTGAAAATATTCATTACGAAATGAACTAAATGTTCATTAGTTTATTGGAAAATATTCATTAGTTTATTGAAAAAAATTTATTAGTTCATTAATAAAAAATCATTTTTTATATAATACAAGTTTATTTTATTTTCTTTGTGTACTTAATTTAATTGGTATTTTTTTTATTTTTATTTGTAGATATGAATTCATTGAATTATCTTCAAAAAAATTCAAAACGTAACAAAAAAATCAAGATAAAACACACTGAAAAAATAATAAATTGAGACAAATAGCATTTGAAAAAGCAAAAAAAAAATATAAAATAAGTGTTGATTTTGTTTTAAAATAAAATGAACATTTATTAATAAATTAATAAATATTTTATTAATAATAAACTTATATCAGTAAATTAATCTATATAAATTTGTTTTCTTTTTAAAATTATCACTGTATTTTTAATACGTGTTTAGTACATGTTGTACTATGAACTCTGGTATGAGATATAATTTGTTGTTGATAAATAATATGGTCATGGTGGGTGGGTCGCCTACTTCCTTCATTATAATTTCATTTTATGGTCATATAAATTATTCAACAACATATATTCCAAACTTCATTTACAATAATTTTTGTTACTTATCTTACTATCAATGTGAATATCATTAATAATATAACATAAAAAAAATATTAAAATTATAAAAAATTGTAAAATTTAAATATTTCAAAAGCTAATCTCTAACCTTATAGAATAAGAATCTAGCAATATAAATTTAAGAGTACACAACGACATTTTATTTTTAAGTATTATCAAACTCCAATTTAAGAATTAAAAAAATCCAATTAATATGTGCATATCTAAAAAGTATTAAATTTATAAATTTAGATATATAAAAAATTAAAATTATTGTATTTTATACTTCAAATATCTAATAATTATTAACGAATTTTAATTTGGACAAGTAAAGAGTTAGATATATATTATGAAGAGAATATCTTTTACAATAAATTTTATACTTATAAATTAGAAATTATTTTTTATAATAATCTTTAAAAAATTATATAACAAAAAGTTAAAAATAAAAAAAAAATCTATCAATATATATAAAGGGCGTGAAAGGGACACTGTAGCTACTACAGTGCCCCTTCTTTTTTGCCCTCCAAGCCTTGCAAACGGCTTCGTTTGGTGTAGTTGATGGCTTTCTTTTCTCTGCTTACAAAACGGCGCCGTTTATTTTCCTCTTCATAGATGGAGAGAAAAGTTACGCAATTCCACTCCCCTTTATATCCTCGCTTTCCCTGACATCGCCGCCTTCCTTTGCTTGGTTGGTTGCTTTCGTGCAAAGATTTAAAGAATAACTTCATCAGGCAAAATCCTATCTTTTGAATTCATAATATAATTCCAGAACTAACACAGAGAGATAAAAAAATTAAAAAGCTGAGTTTCTCATTTGCTTACCAGAGGCAAATTTCACGAAGGACAGTGCAAAAAAAAATTGAAATTCATTGATTGGACTATCTGGACATGGAGATTGCCGATAGAAATAATTAAAGAAAAAGGCTTTTATTTAATGTCGATTTACATAAATCTATTCAGTTTTTTAAGCAAATAGAAAGCAATTACTCAATGTGAAGATAAATCGAACTAATACAAAGGGACAGAAATTTGAAAAGCTCAGTTTCCCATTTGCTTACTAGAGGAAAATTTCATGAAGGACAGCGCAAAAAAAAAATTGAAATTCATTGATCGGGCTGTCTAGATATGGAGATTGCCGATAGAAATAATTAAAAAAAAGGTTTTTTTATATAAATTTACATAAATTTGTTCATTTTTTTGAGCAAATAGAAAAGCAACCATTCACTGTAAAGATGAATATGTGCAAGACAAATCGCAGAGAATGGAGAATAGATTAGGGAAGGAAGCTGGTACCAGAAATTCGGAAATAGAGATAATCATGGAAGAATATAGCCTTAGAAATTGTTCCAATGACCAATTTGCCACTCTGTTAAGTTTGAAAAAGAAAAGTAAATGGTTTCTAATTTATAATTTGTGAAAATTTTTGCCTTTTTTTTTAATTATTACAAATTATTAGACTAGAGAATGATTTTGATTGAATAAATGAATCATTAGCATTAGTATTACTATAATGAACTAATCCAATCCTATAATAGAATATGATGTGAAATTTTTTGTTAATGTATTATTAATCCGTCATTGTTTCGGTTGAATCGATTCATTATTAAATTATAATTTATAACTCGGAGTATACTAATATAAAAAGGCTGAATCAGCAACCTGCTGTGGCTATATGTACTACAAATAGAAAAAGAGTACTCAATAGAAAGAGAAATTATTAGGTAAATTAACTCTACCGTATTATTTATAAATTAATCCAATTACATATTAATATATATTTAATTCTTATTAGTTAAAGTAAATAAAACATGCCCGTCAATGTGTTTATTGCATGCTTACCACGTCTTTTCTCCAATCCTTATGGTTTTTGGATTTTCTTTAAATTTGTGATTGAAGCTCAAATGGTTTTTGGGTTTTCTTACCCTTTCTGTTGTTTTATTAAATTGTTCATGAGTTTTTTGAAATAGATTCTGGATTTGTGCTCTCTTTTAGATTTTAATGTTTATTTTGTGATTGAAATTATATATCTGTTAGTATATGATATTATTCTTCATTTGACAATTTATATGAGATTTTGTCATGATTTCGTTTTTTTTCTTGTCAAATTAATCAACAACCTAATTTTAACTTTTTTAATTTCAAACTCTATACTAATAAATTTTATACAATTAAATACACGGTTGATCACATAGTATATGATGATGTCCTTGATTTTGCAATACAAGCACTGGAATGAAAATTGAAATTTTACATTTTAATACAATTTCTTAATTTGTTCGATTAATTTACATTAAATGTTCATACTTAGTGTTCCCATATTCTTTTTTTTTGGCTAAGCCTTTTTTTTTTTTTTTCTCAACTTTAAGATCGATAGTTCAAGTATACTTATTGCCAATATTTCAACTTACATGTTATATATAACTTTAATAATATATTATAAATAAATTTATTACAACATCATGTTAAAATATTTGTATTATATAAATATTTATATTAATAAATATTGTACTCATTTGCGATATATTATCATATTTATATATTATGTAATTCTTTTATTATTCTGATTTTTTTTTTAGCTCTGTGCAAGGCGATAGGGACTAACTAGTATATATATAAATAATTTTATCGAATAATTTCAATGAAATGATCCAAAACCCGACTCGTAGAACCTGGGCCAAAAGGGGCGCCTAAGCGTAGGCACAGTTCGGTCAGTCTGCGGTAGAAGGAAAAACATAAGAGAAAGCAACGCTATGTGGTCTCTCTCTTCTCTTCGCAGATTCTCTTCGTCATCTTTGATTGGTACCAGTGGCGGCCTCAAATCGCCCTCTAGATTTGCATCTGCTTCTCCTGGTTAGTCTGCTCTCTCTCTCATTTGATGTCAATCATCTGAGCAGGCGATTAGGGTTTTCATATATCGATTTATGTTCTTATTCTTCCTCTTTTATATGCCGATGTGGTTTATTGAATTTGGTATTTCTTATGGAATGAATGCAGTCATTTCTGTTTTTAGAAGCTAATATATTTCTCCATTGAAGATAGCTTTTGCCTGTGTATTGATATTTGGCTGAACGTGCAGTTGCCCGTATAATTTTTTTTTTTTTTTTGCGCAGAATTATATTTTTTCATCAGCGTTGGCACGTCGCCTACAATTTTATGTTAAGAAAAGATTAAAATATATTTTTGGACACGCAAATGAGCAGAATGGCTGTAAATTGGAAATTGTGTGCAGATATGGGCTAAAAGTCAATTTTGGAACAAATTGACAGTCATAAAATTGTTTGAGAACCAATACTTATACATTGATATTTTTTAGAGGTTGTAGATTTGTTTTGGATCTTTTGGCATTTGAAGGAATTGATTTTTATAAAACGAAATGTTGAACTAATTTGACAGAGCATGTGTGCATGATTGGTGGCTATGCAGAGGTTTAACGTGGGGGGAGGAAAATGATGGAAGGGGCTATTGGGTGGAAGGAAGGCATAGAACAAAACAGTGACAAAGTATCCAAATTTGAAGTTCTTTGCATAGACATGGATTTTAGTAATTCCTCGTCTAATTTATGTTTGTCTTAGTATCTAATAGATTTTTAGCTCCAAATTCTGCAGATTGTTCAGAGAGAAGCAACTCTGCTCCATATGCTTTAAATTTCTAAAGTTTCTAAAGTTTCTTCCATTCTGCAGGTCGGAAAGACTTTGAAGTGTGGAGGAATTCGAAGCCACTGGATTTTTGGGGAGTAATGGAGCAAGATAATTCTCAAATGGGGAGGAATTCCAATCAAATGGATTTTGTAAGGGGAGTAATAGGGCAAGATAATTCTCAAATGGGGAGGAATTCCAATCAAATGGATTTTGGAAGGAGAGCAATAGGGCAAGATAATTCTCAAATGGGGAGGAATTCCAATCAAATGGATTTTGTAAGGAGAGCAATAGGGGAATAGTAGGACAAGATAGTTCTCTGTTTTCTCGATACAATGTTGAGCAGAGTGCTGATTTTGTGCTCATACCGCTAAAGTGCAATAATACACATATTAATGTGACAGATTCCATAGAAAATACAAAGTTTTGGACTTCATCAGGTAATAAGAAGTGGGAGGTGGGGGAAAAGTGTCTCGATATGCTGCTGAAGCAACAGCTGAGTATGTGGGACGGAGGATAAGAGAAATGGGGTTGAAATCTGTTGTAATAAGGATGAAAGGGTTCACTTATTTCAAGAAGAAAAGGCAAGCAATCATGAGGTTCAAAGAGGGCTTTTCTAATTCTCGAAGTGATCGAAATCCAATTGTATATGTTGAAGACATCACTCAGCGCCCACATAATGGATACCGGCATTCTTTAGGAATGCCGTATTTAGATGATAGAATGCTATCTGTGTTTGTAATGATGGAGAGGAGAAAGGGTGAATTCAAAACGGTGCTAGATGTTAGTTTAAAGTTCTTCCCATCAGTTTATAGCAGTTATTTGGTTGGTTTCGAAGTGATAAGCATAATTTTACTGGCTTCAGTTTCAAGATATTCATGTTTTTATGTTTTTTTAACAATCAAGGTGCTTCCTGCATCGGGCTTCCTGATTATTTACCCCAGAACTCTGGCCTAATGATGATTGTCTGCTTTTGCCAAGAATTTTGGAAATTTGTTCATTCTTTGTGGAGAAGCAAACGAATTCTGCAAGATGCTCTCACTTTCTTTGTTGATAAACTAGTTTGGATCCGGGCGCTTGAAAATTTTAGATATGGAGCTAAGCTAACATCTTTACTTAATATAAAGCTAGTTTGTTTTCGTTTCGGAATTCGTAGATCTAGAGGTCAGCATTTGTAGAGGTTAACATCTTTACTTAGGAGGAAAGCTCCTTGTTTGTAGCATCAACATCCTCTGCAGATGGTACAGCAACCACAACCCCCTTGTTCTTAACTGCATCAATTGCATCCGGAAATTCCCTGAAGTCCTTCAAACTGCAGAAAAGGTGGTCATACCGGTTTGAACCACCGATATGAAACAGAAATAATGAAAATTGTATCATATATTATAGATCGAAGGCCACGCAAAACATAATAAACATCGTCTTTACCTGGTTGACAATATCTCTTCCCTTCTCTTTTGTCTTTCTGCTTCCGTAATACCCAATAAATACCGCAACAAACTGAAATAACAGGACAAATGACAATCAACACTTGTGATCATATAAACTAGTAGAACAAGAGAAAAGAACACAATTCTTAAAAATTTCTGAGATCACCACCGGCCAGAGTAAACATTGGACTCAAACACCTAAAACTAAATGCTGGACATGTGTTATTGTCATGAACTCGGAATGGCTCTATTCTCCCACAACTTTAAACATGAATATACAATCTTATGCATCACACATATTTTTCAGAGATAAATTTGACAATGTTAAAAACAGTGGTTCAGAAGTTCAAACCTCTAATCAGGCAAAAGATTGGAAGCTACAGCGAGGAAACAAATTATCGAGGAATAGATACCTACTGAAACCTTTGGCATCTGGAAGCTGATACGCATCCACATCTCCAATTGTCCCAATTATTGCTTTAGCAAGGTGTCATCATCCATTTCCAACTCACGTAGAAAATCACCAGTTCCATCATATACATCAAGTGTCTTCAACGAGTTGGGGTCACGATAGGATAAGAAGGTGAACACTCCTGCATATTGAACCAAAACAAAAAATAAAATCCCCATTGATAAGTATAGATAGCAAGTGGAATTCTCTGCCAATTATTACAACTCATTGTTGCACCTGAGTGAGTATCAAAGTCACAAAACCCTCCATATGCCCCACCACTGACACGCACATGATCCCACAACCATGCATTGCTAATATATTTTGAAATAACATAAGCACTCCCACTAAGCAGATAACCAGTATCAAAAATATTTGAAGCTTTGCCAACATATTTAACCTGTGAAGGGTAAAATTTAGATATTATTTCATGAAGACAGAATACAACCAATATTTTGAATCATATGGAAACAAACAAAATGACCTGTGTAGGTATCACAATAGCTTCATTTCCAGGTGAAAGTCGAGCATTCCAAGTAGCAGCTTCAGTAACAGATTTGCTAGGAAGCAAACCAAGAAAGTTGCCGATGTACTTTTCTGAGTTTGCAAGATTTTTTGCATCAGCAGTCAGGTTTATCAAGCAGCTATTCCTTGATAACAAGGATGCACGAATTTCCTCAAGAGATGAAGAAACTCCGGACCAATCTTGATCAACTTTCTCTTCAAGTTCTTGTAGAAACCATAAATTCAGATTGTATCAGTATTATTATATGTTTCTGCACAGCAAAACAGCATCCATAAAATGTGAAGTCTTCATCATGATTTGGGTACATGCAAATGTATTAGATCCATTCAGTACAAGATGCATGAACCTGAAGCACAATGAGACAAAACCGTGCTTGACTGTTCAATTATCTCTTATTCTCTTTATATATAATATCCTGTTAGTCAATTATGTTAGTGGAAATAGTACAATATAATGCTAATGCCGAACGGATAAGATAGAGAATAAACAGATAAATTCAAAAGACAAATGTTCCAACCTAAGGCCACCCATTTGTTCAGAGATCCACCCAGCAATATTTAACTTTGCCTCCATCCTTGCAGCTGCAATTCCATGACCACTGCCTCTCAATCGGTTCTGAAGGATAAATGAAAAAATTGAAATTAAGTTCTCAGGAGAAAGATAAAATCTTCCTATGCACCACATAAAAACAAAATCAATAAGACAATAAATACCTCCATTCTTGCTTTACTTTGGGAGACAAACTGCTTAAACCGCTGCTGGTCTGTGAACTGTACTTCTTGAAGAACACAATTGACCTACAATAAAGTATGGATCACCACTCCGTAGCTTAGAAACTATTGCTTCCATAAGTAACTATAATCCACATATGTAGATAGCACAAGGATGTCCATGATGTAGTATAGTTCATAGAATAAGTTATTAATATATCATTGATAGTTGCAGAATCAGAAAGATGGGTTTGATACAAAAATTAACAGAACACACCCTTAATCATAGAGCTGTTTTGTGAAAGGAAACTGCCAGCTATGGGGCCTGAATGCTTGAGTGAAACACAAAATTCAAATGTCATGATAATTTTCTTCCTAGTTCTTTAGTTTCTCAGGATTATTACAAGTAAAAGCAGAACTCCAATGAATGCATGAAAACAGAAAGAAACATTAGAAAGACTAATGCCGGGAATTTAAATCAACGAAAGATCAATGGAAGGTTCAGGATTAGACTTATTCCAGCTTTGGGGTAGGCCTAGTGGGGACTGGGATTTTGATGATTCACAAACATTAGTGACATTTTATGCCTAACAAAAAACCTATAATATATGATACAGACAGCCAATTCAGTTACAGTATACCAGGTTAAATAAGTCTTCAGCATGCCCAGCCATAGCTTTTCCAGACAATAATATGGCTGCATAGTTGTCCCTGGCCTCGAATAGAGGATGTGAATAGATAAACTGATATTCCTCCAGTTTTCCTTCCAATCAACTGATTAAGTTGCACAAAGGTCAGATCTTTTGTACCCATCTCAAGCAGTGACTGACTGCAAGAATAATGAGGAAGTGTAAAATTGTGAATAGATAGAGCAGAAGAAATTAAAAAACAGCAGCTAGCCCTTTAACAGGCACATTCAAACATCAAAAGTTTTATTCCATTTTTTTAATACAACAGAAATGCCAGAGTATCAAGGATATTATGACATTATATAGCATTACCGAGATTCGTAGAGAATTAGAATGAAGAATAAAGCAGAAATGGAGGTTTAAAGGACACATTTTGATTCGGGGCAGAACCATTGGTGTGAGAATTATTGAAAATGACAGATTAAAATTATTGTTGACGGAAGCTTAAGTTATGTCCACCATATTTTTCTGCATTCACTAAGGATGGATTAATTGACTTTATAATTGAAGAACTAGTCCATGTGTTCAATTACAAACTAATTGAATGAACCTGAGTATTTGGAATCCCAAAATTATCTCCACAAGATTATCAAAAGTTCTCAATTTAGGAAGGATTTTACAAAACGTTACTAGTTAAGAGCGAAAGCTGAAAAACATGCTGTAGAAGACATAACAGCAACAACCATTTCAACATCAGTAAAATATTAGGGAATCGGTGGTGTAGAAATAATTTCATTCATCCTCAAAGCTTGTTTGAGACTGTCCAAGAACAATCATTATATCTCTAAGAAAAATGATAATAGAATCTTTAACAATCATTAAGGCAACATCTCACCAGAAAAGTGGCACCAAAGGAAGAAGTTCCTGCTTTAGTGATCTCATATTAAAGACAACTTCACCATATAGGACATCATTTGTGAAGAGGTCATGCTGAATTACTTTCACACCATTGATCTCCCCAACCTATAGATAACATACAAATGTTAAATGCAGTTCCCCACCCAAAATTGTATATAACAGACACTCAAGCATGAAATATTAAGCTTACAAACCTCTGTGGGAACACATATAGGTTCTATGGGAATGTCACTAAGAGAAAGGCTAGGCACAGTTTTCAAAGCTTCATGGGGGTCAGGAGTTTCCTGCTTCAGTCTTAGCTCCTGTGTTGCACATGCAAGCTCAGCAAGATCCTCTTCTGTCATATTGGCTTTTACTTTATCCAAGACTTCTCTCTCAGCAGCAGCATCACGAGAAGCTTTCTCTGGATCAAGCTGAAACAAAAAATATATGTTGTCATCTGATAAAGTTAATATGCAGGCATCAAACTTTTATAGGGACTGACTTCCAATCTAAAATCTAAACTGCTTACCTGCATTTCAACAGTTACTCGATGAGGATTATTCAAGATGAATTTCTCAATTAAAGGAGAAAAAACAGCTTTGGAACCTTCCTCAGCTATTCGAGCTTTTAGAGCCATCAAAGGTTTCTCATATTTTAAAGGTTCAAAGGGATCCCTATCATATATCCATTTTCTCTGCAATAAAACAAAATATGCTGAGCATATTCAAAAATAAATACATGAAGCTTTATTTGTTAAATATGGAGAAACATGTAGAATATACAATGGATTGAAGCATTAGTGATAAGCCACGAGGAAATGAGCCTGTGTTGTTTTCTCTAAGAGAAAACTCGATTGTATTCATTGATGCCTCCACAGCATCTGTTTCAAATCCTTCTTCAGCTAGTTTCTTAGGCGTGCTGATGATTAATTCTTCTACCTTTTGAATGTTTTTTTCAGAAACATTCTTCAATCCAATACTAAATTGAGGCTGGGTAAGCTCATCTTCAACCCCACCACCAACAATGGCACCACCAAGACCACTTTCCAGCAAGATTTTCCTCAAGGGAGATGCAGGAGTTCCCAGCATAAGATGATCCAGAAATCCAAGTGTAAGCTCAGTTTCCAAGTCTAAGGGTTTATCAGAAAGCAACCAGTTTAGGCATACCATATGCTTCTTCTTTAAATCACCCTCATCACCAGTAGGATATTTCTCAACTACCCTAACTGGCTCTGAAAATAGTTTTTGCAGCTCAATCTTTGATTCATTTGAAGCTGGACTTGCATCAAACATATTTAGATACTCCGCAAGGAGGAGAGTAAAAGAGGGTAAGACACTGCAATCTAAGAGTAAGCTGCTAGAATCTAAATTTACTAAAATTTTAAGCCAAAATTTTCAAGTAATAAACTGTTGACTGCATATGATCCTAGAAGTTGCCAAAACGAGAAAAGCTCTCCCTTCTTATTTCAACTATCAACTTCATAAGAGAGAGCTTTGAAGCCCAATGGACATAGAACTGAAAAAGGAAAATATTAACAACTCACATGCCATCCAGGATTCGCAAAAATAAATAAATAAATAAATATATATATATTATCACTACCTTCTAGTTGAATTTAATAAATAAAATCTCGATGACCAAAAATAAAGGGAGAGAGAGAATTTTCGGTACTTTTTTCATTCAGATGTTTTAACTTTATAATCTACACCAGAAACTTAAGTTAGTGGTACAAGTTTAGCATCTACTAGGCCTCTGTACAAAACTCCAATCAGCATGTTGATGAGCTAGCTAAATGGAAGCAAACTCCACTGATAGAGAACTGCTACAAGAAGAATATTCTAGAATGTTATTGTTTAGGGGCTGTTAGGTCTTTCTAGTCTTTAGGTTTTGGTTATAAAAAGGGATGAGGGAGCAAAGGGGGCGGAGAACATTTTGGATATTTTGGTATTCTGCATTGGCAGAGGTCCTTCGGCAGTGGCTTGAGGAAAGGGATTTACCCCTGGGCTGTGAGTTGCTCACAGATAGATTATCTTTTGTTTTTCTTAGTTTCCTTTGTCATTTTCATCTGTTTTGCTAGTGGTTGTTCAGCTTAATTGGCTTAAGGCTGTATTGTGGCTATTTGAAAGAAATACAAGTTCTTCTAATTTGTTTCTGTATTTGTGAGTTATTGTTGTTCAAAGTTGCTGTTATTCATCAACTACACTGCCACATATGATTCCCACCACCAAAACATATATGTTTCAAGGGTTAAGTACATGCTCAATCAACACAGTTTAGCACAGTGAGTCCCAAAAATCTATGAGGCCCACGTCAACTAGATGATACCAATATGAGTTTTTTTGATAGCATATACAGCAAATAATAGCTTAAAGGAAAATGTAAAGAATATTTGATTGCATTGATTGTATAATATATCAATATAGATATTATATAGTACCACTTAGGATGCGTAAGCGTTCAACTGGATCATCATCTCCATAAAACCATATCCTGGCATTACTAGGGTGGTAATATTTACGGTGGAATTCCTGCAATTTTTGTTCATAAATGAAGAGATAAACATATGTATCACACTGGAAGAAAATTAAAAAAATATATATATATGACCAAAATATTTATATAGATATCAACAAGCATGAATAACTGCATCCTGCCTCAACCATGTCATAACTCATAATCATGGATATTTTTTCCCCTTAATTTTTTTTTAATGTAATCTTAGCCATAAAGATTCAAGAGAAAAACCAACTTATATATTCTTGACCACAATCAAGGTTGTACATAAGGCAAACTACTATGAACAATTCAACATCTAAGAACATTAATTACCTATCTGTTGCATTGCATTTAATCAATTGATCAAAGCGCAAGATAAGGTTATAAATCATTAAAAACAAGAAATTGTACATAATCAAGGAATATATCATGCAGAAGTTCAATGATTGTTGTCTTTCTTGTAAGAAAAATATTCTATTTAGAAACAGTAATAGAAACAATGTCAATTCAAGCCCATCACTATTTAGAAATAGCGACAATAGTTCAAGAAGGTAGAAAAATAGTAGCCCAAGATTAAAAACTCAAACCAGGCAGAGGAGAAAAAAAAAAGGTAAAACAAATCTTTTCCCTGGCACTGATTCAAGACAAGTGCCATGCAAAAGAGTTTCACTGAGTCTGTACAATGCCCTTGAAGTTTTGTAAGTGACAATAAAACCACAAATATATATCGCTTCAAACAATTAAATAAAACCACAAATACTGTGGACAGAAAAATTTAATAAAACTACGAAAAGTCAGTATAAGCCTCTATGAGGTAAAAAGAAACTGCTATTTTTCTTAAAACCTGCATGCTGGAATTGTGCAACAGTTCATATAATATAATTTACGGCACAGAAACACCATTATTAAAAAGTAAGAAAAACAATAAGTGGTGATTCAAAAACCAAAAATATCATTTGGAGTTTAATGATTAAGTAGCATTTTTCAGATAGCCCATCCTTCAGAACCATCAAAAAAGCTGCAGGAATTACATGTTCAATGTCATTACGCTAGAAAAGTAGAATAATAATCGAAACTTGACTCGCTCAACAGACCTGAAATTGCTCAAATGTCAATTGTGGGATAACTTTTGGATCACCTCCACTATCAACACCATAGGTATTGTCTGGAAAACAGCCTGCAAATAATTTTATGTAGCAGTTACTACCAAATAAAAGAATTAGATATTTCACATCAAGACACAAGGAAAGGAAGGATGG
Source organism: Balakata baccata (assembly GCA_949630135.1). Classification (NCBI taxonomy): domain Eukaryota; kingdom Viridiplantae; phylum Streptophyta; class Magnoliopsida; order Malpighiales; family Euphorbiaceae; genus Balakata; species Balakata baccata. The sequence continues at coordinate 26,897 of CATIWF010037988.1, read as the reverse complement.
GCAGCGTCGAAGTTGGACATGAATAAAGCGTACAGCCGCATTGAATGGGACCATTTGGAGAAAGTTATGCTTAAAATGGGATTCCTTGAGAGATGGGTGCACTTAGTTATGCTTTGTGTTCGAACTGTGAGGTATAACATTATTTCCAGTGGGCATATTTTAGGCCCTATTACTCCACAACGTGGCATCAGATAAGGCGATCCCTTATCACCATACTTGCGCAGAAGGACTGTCATCCATTATTAACAGATTTACAGCTTAAGGTCGGCTTCATGGGCGCAAGGTAGCTAGACTTGCATCATGCCTTCTATCAGTCATCTCTTTTTCGCAGATGATAGTTTTCTTTTCTTCAAAGCTACTGAAACTGAAGGACAGGCAGTTAAAGAGTGTTTACAAGAGTATATGAACGAGCATCTGGCCAGATTATTAACTTTCAGAAGTCCAATATTTCCTTTAGTGCCACAACCAGTGAGGAGAATAAGGAATATCTTAGCTCTTTCCTTGGGGTGTCTATGGATGAGTTTCAAGGAAAGTATCTGGGGCTACCTTCTTTAATTGGGAGGGATAAAAAGCAAGTTTTCGGTTTTATAAAGGATAAGATTTGGCATTGAGTTCAGGGATGGCGTAACAAAATGCTTTTAAGAGCGGGAAAGGAAATTCTTCTGAAAGCTATTGCTCAAGCTGTTCCAACGTATGCTATGGGTGTGTTTTTATTACCAAAGAGTCTATGCTCTGAGATTGAAAGAAGCGGTAGCCGACATGAGAGAGGTATTCACTGGTTGTCTTGGGAGGAATGGGGTTCAGAAAGGTTCATGAATTTAATTTGGCACTTTTAGGCAAACAGGGATGGAGGCTGATCACCAATCCTTATTCCTTGGCTGCTCGAATATTTAAGGCCAGGTATTAGCCTAGCTTTTCCTTTCTTGAAGCTACATTCTGCAATAACCCTAGTTATGTGTGGAGCAGTATGATGGCGGCACATGGGTTACTCAGGAAACATTGCTGCAGACGTGTAGGTGATGGCAGGAATATTAATGTTTGAAGGGAGGCGTGGTTACCAGATGATCAGAATGGTTTTGTTGTGTCGGAGGTTGTTGATCACTTGAAGGATATCAGGGTTAGTTCTTTGATGCAGGTTGGTAGGTTGGTTTGGGATGCTGATATAATCTCTCATCTGTTCTGTGATAGGGATAAGCAGTTAATTATGTCGATACCACTGAGTGTAAATAGGAATGATGATGCTTGGAATTGGTGTTTAGAGAGGCGAGGTCATTTCTCTGTGAAGAGTGCTTATAGGAGTTTGATGCAGGGGAGAGACGATAATAATTCTACTGACTTGAGGGTTATATGGAGTCATATCTGGGCTTTGCAGGTTCCTCCCAAAGTAAAATCTTTGATCTGGAGAGCTTGTGTAGGTTGTCTGCCTGTGATGTCAAACTTAATTATAAGGAGAGTGGATATGCAGAATGTCTGTCCTACTTGTAAATCTACAGAGGAGACCATGTTTCACAGTTTAGTTACCTGTCCTTTAGCCATTGAAGTTTGGTCAGCATCACACGTTCGTTGTACCAGTGGTGTGAGCCAGTCTATGTGAGAATGGCGGTGCTGTATTTTACAGAATAATAGCAAGGAGAAAATCAAGTAGCTGCTATGCTAATGTGGGCCTTGTGGAGCAACCGAAATAACCAGGTGTGGAACTCAAAGTGCAAGTCTATCACTCAATTGTCCTTTGTTGCTGCTAGCACTCTCCATTAATGGCAGCTGGCTCAGTTAATGGAATCTCGTCCATGCTTAGGTTCTCCAACAGCAGATGTGAGGTGGCAAAAACCAGAAAGTGGATTCTGTAAATGCAACATTGATGCTGTTGTTTGTGCAGGTACATATGTAATAGGTGCCGACTGTGTGATTAGAGATGCAGAGGTAGCTTTGTCTCAGCTCGGAGCACTACTTTTCAGATTCCTTTGGCGAGCCCGACTCTAGCAGAAGCTATTAGTATGCGTGAAGCGCTGGCATGGCTCAAGGAGTTAGGCATACTGAGAATACAAGTGGAATTAGATGCTCAAGTGATTGTCCAAGCAATGCATTGCCAATCTAATGATCAATCTTTTTTGGGACAGATCATAGATGATTGTAAAACTTTAGTTCAAAATTTACTCCAGTGCAGGGTTTCTTTTATTCAGCGATCAGCAAATCAAGTTGCCCATTGCATAGCTCGGGCATCTGCTTCTTTGCCTGGTCCCATGGAGTGGAGCACTTCTGCCCCTTCATTTCTGAATGATGCTTTGTATTTTGATTTACAGTAATCTAAGTTCTGAGTTTATCTTTCGAAAAAAAAAGGGAAAGACAGTTACTATCTCGTGTATCTATGTACTCATCTCTGAAAGAAGTAGAAATATATACGTAAAAAATGACTAATATATTAATATTTAGATCACACTGTAAAAGCATTCCAAAACGAAATTCACTGGTTTTATAAAATTCATTAAAAAATGTATCACATTTTTTTCAAATTAATGTATATATATAGATATATACACGTTGATTTACTCCGTTAACCAAGATAAAAAAACACAATACTAACGTGATGTGGCATTGATGTAATGTCCATATCATCATTACATTAGCATAATATGATATTCATATACGTCAGTGTTATCACAATGTTATAAGCATATAATTTTTTTCCTAATAGAGTAAATTATAATGGTTTTAAATTATAGTATCGATAGTGGAAATCGAACTGAATCGGATCGTATTATTTGTTGGTATCATAATTTTTTTTTAAAATAACTCACAATATTTCGTATTATATCAATATCGAAATCCAACGATACGTAATATGTTGAATAATATTTAAAAACTTTAACCATATATCCTTTTTATCATTTAAAAAAAAAATCATACTTCAAATTGGAAAGGGGAAATACAATTTCCAAATTTATTTATAGACCAAAAGTGTAAATTAGTTCAATAGAGCAAGTTATCTTTCAACTTTGATCCAGTGCAAATAAATTCTCAAATTTTAAATTTAGTGCAAATTAGCCTATGAATAATACTCTATAAAACAAATTACTTCTCACTAAATTGAGTTGGCTTACAGTTTTAATTCAAAATGCCTAATTGTACCAAGTTTAAAGTTAAAAAGTTTATTCATACGTACTAAATGAAAGTGAAAGAATGACTTATTCTACATGATATAATTTAGGGACCAATTTGCCATTTCAGTGGTTGTTTATATCAATGTTACATTCAACTTGACAGATCCATTGAACAATTTCGTGGAGGGAAGGCTGCCATCTAGTTATTTATATCGAACACCATTCAATTTTTCCATACAAAAGCCCAAACTCATACATACTCATTGGTATTGATGAAAGATTTAATATCTTGAAGCATTGCCTTAGCATTCTCCTTGTCTGGATTGAATAAATGAAACACATGATTCTCATCTTTAGCTTCAACAATCCTCACATCTCCTTTCCATCCACTCTTCTTCAAATTTTCATAATAATACCAACCTCTATCCCTCATGAAATCCTTCTCTGCCACAAATATAAGAACCTTACTGCACCCTAAGTCACCGAATTTTGGATCAGCAGCAGGATTAAGCAAAGGATCATCACACCCAATTGATGTAGGATATGCAAAAAACCAAAAGGAGTCAATCTTTGATCTCACTTGTGCTTCTTTCACCTCATTTCCTATGGGTTCCTTTCCCCAAAAATAAGGATGTATTAACACGCTTCCTACAATATTAATCTCTGCTAGTTTCTCTTTCTCTTTTCCATATTTCATGGCCATGTTATGTGCTATGTTCCCGCCAGCACTGTCTCCTCCTAAGAACACCCTACCTAGATCTGCATGTCGGTTTATCCACTCTTCAGGACCAACTCCACAAGAATGGGAGGCTACCCATTTAAGCACAGACCATGAATCGTCATATGCGGCAGGGAGGTGGTGCTCCGGCGCTCTCCGATAGTCTACAGAGACAATTATGATGTTGGCCTCTGAGGATAACTTGTTGCAGAAATTATGGTAACGAGGAGAGAAAGGAGTTTCGATGACAAAACCGCCGCCGTGATAGTAGGCAAGGAGAGGGAGTTTCTGATCAGAGCTGGTGTTTTTGGGGATATAAAGCCTGGAAGAGAGATTTAGTTCCTGGGAATAGACAACATCCTTAGATTGGACATTAATGGTGGTGTTAGAATCTGAGGAAGAAGGAGGGACAACATCTGTCTCCAGTGAATTAGGAGGAACAACGTCTGTGCCCATGAGTCTTTCTACAGTGCCATCTTTATATATTCGGATAAAAGGAGGTATCTCCAGAGCAACCTCGGGCTTTGTCGAATCCTCCATTAATTGAAGGAGAAGAATTTGGTTGCAGGGAATTAGATATAATATGAAAGGAAGGAGAAGAAGGGGATCGATATACATGGAAAACACACCAGCGGCTTTCCTTATTTATATATGAAAATTTCTTTTTATATAATATTTTTTTAAAAAAAATTCATATACTTAAATACACCTGAAGTAATTAATACTTAACTACACCTAATTGACAAATGATCTAATGATACTAATAATATGAATAAATTTTGATAATTTAAATTATCAAGCAGGTAAAATGAATTAGTCACACACAATTTTGTTTATATGGGATGCTTAATTTTTAAAAGAAATCGATTAAATATATAAGAAATTGGTTACAAAATAAATGAAATAATTAATTTGGGCACGTAAGCAATGACGTGAAGTAATTAACATGGTTAGCAATATCAAGTATCAAAGGTCGACTGATTCTCTATTTTTATTTTTTTTAGTGCATTGAGGTCGACTGATTGTTTGATATATAGAGATGATAGATAGATCCAATAGAGATTTGATTGTGATGATGAAAAGACTGGGGGGCAGCAGTCGTCCATGGCTTAGTTCTTGTCATGGAATAGTCCGCCAAAATGCCAAAACTAGTGACGCACAAAATTACAAAAACTAAATTCCAAGTATTTTGAAAATTTCAGTCACTAATAACCCAAAAAGATATGGACGTATTGTTTTGGTTATTAATTTTTTTTATATAATATATTAGCATTTTTTAAACTGCTATTTCTCTCGAACTATATAGTTTTTTATTAAATTTTAAAATATTTTTATTAAACTTGCATAGTACTAGTATAATATATCAAAAGTTTACAGAATAAATAATATAATTTTCAAGAAAATAAATAATAATTTTTTCTAATTTCTTTTATTGGTATTAATCGCTGCGAAAATGCCACCTAAATTAAAATATTCATATTAGCATAATTACTAGTATTACATGAATGGGGGCCTTCGGACAAAAGAGTTCCTCTAATAACCCTCCTGGTTCCTAATGAAAGAGGCAAAATGTTTGAGGAGAGCTACAGAATTTGGAGAAGTCAAGTCATCAATATGAAAGCAATGAGTTTCCCCTTTATTTTCTACCATCTCTACACTTCCTCTCCAACCACTTTTCTTCAACTCCTCATAGTACCACTTCCCCACCACTCTCAGGTGGTCTTTCTCCCCTGTGAACACCAGAACATTCTTGCACCCAACTCGGCCCAAATCTTCTGCATTCGGTTTCAACCTAGGATCATCCAGCCCACCATTGGATGGACACATGTATAGCCACATTTCATCATCTTCCGTACCCCCAAAGTATGGATGCACCAACACCATCCCCACCAACTTCAATCCAGGCAACCCAATCGACCCGACCCTTACTGCCAGATTGTGGGCTATATTACCCCCTGCACTATCTCCACCGATAAACACCCGTCCAAAATCCACATGGTCATTCAACCAACGCTCGGGCCCATCCTCATTCGCATGGCCGGCAACCCATTGGAGCCCAGCCCACGAGTCATCGTAACATGCCGGTATGGGTCTAGCCGGAAACAACGCGTATTCTACCGATAGTACGACGGAATCAGCGGCGGCAGCCAAGGCGGTGAGGTATTTTTGGTGGCTGGGAGAGAAAGCGGACTCGAAGCAGAACCCACCTCCGTGGATGTGGAACAAGAGAGGGAATTTACGGGTCGGTTCACCAATCGTGGGCAGGAAAATGCGGGCTGAAATGGGAGGTTGAGACGATATCACCACATCTTTGGACTGAACTCCGGCGACGGGGTCGTAAGACGGCGGAACTTTGTGGGTTTGATTGAACATATGGAGCCGCCCGTCTTTGTAGACATTGAAGAAACGGAATCGGTGGGCAATTTCATTGTTGAGTGGATGGATTTCGGATCCCAGAGAGCGAACCCGGAAAGGAGATCTAAGAGGAAGAGGAGGAGGAGAAGAAGAAGAAGAATGGCAAAGAGAGAGACGGGCATGGAAGTGAGAGAGTGGACGAGAGAGAAGCATTGCTTGAATTTTTGCAGGAAAGCAGAGATCCTTTTGGGTTGTCAAGAGTTGAGTGAAGAGAGTAGTTGTAGACTGAGCTGAGCTTATTAGATTGATCTTCTGTTTAAGTGTTAAAAAGAAAAATCTATTAATGTTTGTCTAAATATTGGCACTTAATTGAAAGTTCACTTCTTTTTTCTTTAAATTGTAGTCAAGAAGAATCATCCCACCCTAATTGGCTAGTTACTAAACACAATCAAAATAAGGGAGGTTCATATTCATATTATACTTGACTCGCTACAAAATGCAGATTGGGAAGAAGACATCTTGAGTGGAAGCCCATCTTCTCATTAGTAGCTTACAAGATTCATGTGTTAGTCCACAAACCAGAGAATCAGAGTGTTGAAATGTAGGAGTGGCTCCTTATCACATGAAATCTTGGGATTTTTTTTTGGCTTGCAGGAAAGAATATTTATTCGGTGCAAATCATCTGGAAGCCATGACTGAATTTTGGACAAATCCCATTCGTGATCAAAGAAGTCAATTCAGTCATGAACTTCAAGTCCTCCATTCCAATTTCCAACGATCACTCTCCTTTGGGTCAAATTTATAGCTTAGCCCAATTATTTTTTTTTTTTTTGACAAAATTTATATATTTTGTTAATAATATTTTTAATAAATTATCACATATATAATGATGCCCACATTTATTGCAGCACCGTCACCGTTGTCCAATTATATTTGACAGAAGCTACCAAGTAACAACCCCATAGAAAAAGGCAATAAACGAAATCAATGGTTGAAGAAGCAGTCTGAAATTCAATTATGGGCCCCTTGAACTTAGAAATCTTTTACTTATATTCATTCAGTCTTTTATATTCTTACAATATATATATATATATATATATAGCTTATTAATAAATAGGCAAATGTTATGGAATTAGAATTATACACAAAACTAATTCATTATATAAAATCGATTAATTCATTATATAAAATCGATTTGAGTATAATGGGCATTTTCTTCTATATATATATATATATATATATATATATATTGTAAAAGGAAAATCAATGAATAATCCAGCTACAAGCAGGACGAGAGTCCGTGAGGAATTTTTTGTTCAGAACAAATTAAATGATAGAAATTTAATTAAGTAAGAAACTTAACTCATAAATATAAAAAATTAACAATCTGTTATTAATAATGGGTTTAATAAACTTAACTCATAAATATAAAAAATTAACAATCTGTTATTAATAATGGGTTTAATTCATTATTTTCACCGAGTCTAAACAAAATGTTTTTTTTTTTAATTAGGAGGCAAAACCACTATAAGAAAACATCAATTTAGCGACGCATTTTAGAGACGGCTAAATTAACGTCGCTATATTGATAGTCCGTAGCGACACCCAACAATGCAATGGCGACAATACTTTGTAGGAAACTAGTGATGATTTTAGCGACGCCTTGGCGATGTGTAGTGACAAAATAACTTAGAGACGCCTAGTGGGTGTCGCTATAAGTAGCGCTAGAAGTTGGCGGTAATAATAGCGATGCTACAGTGACGCTACTAGGGTCTCTAGTTAGCGACGCCTAATGTTCACGTCGCTAAATATTGGCGGCATATTTATCCATATTTAGCGACGTATAATCAGCGTCGCTAAATACCTATAAAAAGTCAAAATGCAGACTTTTATAGTTTCATATAGCGACGGGTTTTTTGCGTCGCTAATTATATTATCTTTTTTACGCTTTATTTATATAATTTGATATTTAAATTTTTTACTTAAAACCCATCATCAAAACGATGTCGTATAATGCCCCTGTGGTAAGCACTCTGCATTAAATGACTTCTTATTGGAATGAGCAACACTTTCTTTACATAAGCCCTATTTGAGAAATGCATATCTTATTTACCTCTCAGCCACCCTCCTCTCCTCATGCCCTAGAATTACCTCTCCTTATGCTGCCCTCTTCATGGACCTCCAATCCTCTTGTTGTCCTCTTCGCCACTCTTACAAGTTTTGGATCTTCACTTTATTTCTCTTCTTCTTGCGATACATATCTTTCTTGCTATTTTCAGGTAATGGAATTGCTTTTTTTTTTTTGACGATTACTTTTCAGTGTTTCTTCACTTCTGTTCATGGTTGTGTGTTCAATGATGTTTTTTATTTTAAAGCTGTAATGTGGCTTTTTTTAAGTTCAATTTTCTGATAATGGATGGAGTGAAATTCTATGTATCGTTTCACGGTTTGGGTTTTCTTGATAAGTGAAATTCTATTATTTTGGTTTGTCTGCAGATATGGGGAACTATGATTTCTATAATTGGGTGAAAAATGCGGACCAGGTATATGGAGAGGACTAATGGTATGGGTAGAGGAAAAAAGGGCTTTAGTAGGTGGAGAAGAGCAGCAGCATTATTGAATTTATATTGGGTATTTTCAAATTCTTTTCATTTTTTGGTTTGTTTGTGGATGATTTCTTTTCTACTAATGTTCCCAAAATCTTAGTTGTGCTCCTAGATATCATCAACTTTTGTTTTTTTGCTACCTATTTGGATGCTCAACCAACATTTATTTAAATCAGTATGCTGATATTGAATGCGATACTAGACTATATTCCATTCAGTAATTTCAGCCTGCTTTTATTTTACACAAATACCATAAATTTTTTGAGCAGCCAAAGTATATGATGCTTCTTGCTTTCCTCTTTGGGAGTAAAACTTATCCCCATTGAATCCTGTAGATGTGGTCAAAGTTATGGAAGATGGAGATCTACAAACTCTTGGCCTGTTGGATTATGACAAGCGACTTAAACTTTCATTCACTGCTCATCCAAAGGTTGATCCATTCATCGGTAATTTCCATTCTTATGAAGTTTCTCATCTAGTTCTTATAACATCATGATGCACGACTTTGCAATTACTATAATTATGCAATTTTTATGGATCTTCCTATTTACTTTAGACAAAAGGTATAGTAGATCCTTTGTACTTTGCAAATACTAGTTTGGGTTTATGATAGCATTAGCATGTATATTGCATTTTAGAGTTCCGCATCTCGTAACATGCATGGAAAGCTTGTAGCCTTTTTGTGTGTCATAGCCTTTTTATGCAATTTTATAAGAGCCAATGATCTTTGAGTCCTGTATGGTAAAATCTTAACGTTTATATGAGAAGTTGGGTAGTGTGTGCCATATAGTAAAAACATAGTTAAACTGATTAAAGAATATATTATGTACTTCCTGATGAGGTAATCATATAATTAGTTGGTTTAATTTTTGAGAAAAGAAAAAAACACCAATTAAGATGAGTTGATGAGAAGATATGGACAGTGAACATAATTACAGAAAGTTTTAATTGTTATTGAACATGGTAGTGGAAATCTGAAAGAGATGAGGCTTTGCATTCTGGAAATCTTTTTTGTTGAACTTGAGTTTGAATTTGTTTGAGGTACTACAAAATTTATGAAATTATAAATTTTCATTTGTTGGCATATATTTTACTAGGCTTACTGTTTTTCTTTTTTATTTTTTTTGGTTTGATAGTTCGAATTCATGTTTTTATTGTTGGTTAAAAGAATGTAATGCTTATATGCTGAATTTTTTCAAGTGAAGAATGTAATGCTCATTTGTTTTTCCAGAGATATATTGACTTCATGCTGCTGTAATCTCCAAGTTTAAATTCTTGCCATTAAGAAAATTAATATTTTTGAATAGGTTAGCATCTGAACATTATTTGAATGTTCTTATTTTCTGTTAATGTCTTGATATAAGTATGATTTACCATTTTATTTTTGCTTGAGAGGGACATTGAATCTAGTATCTACTTTGACTAAGTGTTTTCTTACCAGTGGTTTTGGCCACGAATTGAAGATCAAAACAAATATCATATTGATAAAAACAAGAAATAACTCTTCATTTACTCTACTAAAATTAAAGTTTTGCAATTATATAAAAAAATTTAAGTGTTTATAGTGTATATTTGTTATTATCCATGAAAAGCATCATTATAGATATCATGGGCATTATAGCTTAATCTAACTTCTATTATTTCTAAAGAGTGAACTAAGCATTGTCATTTGTGCTTAAAATGAAAATTCATAGCTTGTAAGGCTATTACCTGTACTTTAATAGTATGCAAACCATGCCAACAAAGTTTGGTTGAGAGAGACTTTCAATTTCTCGTCTTACTTAAATAGTATATGCATTGGACAAGACATGTCTACGATTCTTCAGTTGGTTTCCATTCTCAAGACTGAGTAAATGTGATTAGAAAAAAAGATCCTGACTTTGGTATATTAATTTGTAAGACTTGATATTGGAGTGAATTCCCTTCAATAGCTGCCAATCAATATTCAAATTGAGAATGCTCCATCTGTTATGAATGTTGTGCCAAGATACAAAGAGAAGATTAGCTCCTTGCTTATTCTGCTGACATACTTTCAGCTTAAATTTCTATTAATTCTTTTTTTACCGGAACTTAAATTTATATTACCAATACTTTAAACCTAAGATGACTAGATGATTAGGCTATCACATAGTTTGATTGGATTGTGAAGTAACTGAAGTTTGCTGGATGGTTACTAAAGGATTAAAACTTAAACATGAAGGGGGGAAATGAAGGGGTTTGTGATGACAAAATTACCCTTCCTAATTTAGAGGTTAAGAGGGTAATGATTACTGTAACATTTTTTGTAACTTAATCAAAATGAAAATCTTTGAAATACATAACTCTATTTGGTTTGTTTGATAGGCATTTGTGTGATTTCTTAAAAAAATTTTAGATGCTCTAGATTCAGTTATGCCTTTGAAAAAGTTTGGAGCGGTTCATAATTTTTGATAATCTGTATCCTAATAAGCAAACCTCATGCAAAAGATTGTAAATTAGCCTAATCTCTTTCATGTCACATGTTGTCTATGCATATGGAATACTTGTGTCATTTTCTACTTGAAATATATCTATCATTCCTTACTGGAATGCAGTCAAGTTGCAATCACACTTCATGATGGCTGCTTCATCAAATATCATTCCTTGCTTTTCTTGTTATTCATATGTGACACTTTTGATTTAGTCTCATTTGCTTTTTGCTTATTTTTTTGTAAACAACGGGAATGAAATAAATGGGACATAATGGGTTAATTAATTTTTAGTTTCAGATTGAGAAAGGCAAGGATCCAAGATTAATTGGGGAGCAGGATCAACATGTTGAGTAGCTAGAGGAGTGCATGCGGCATAGAGATATATCCATACTGAGCAACTGCTACAAGAAATCGTGAAGGAGCAGAAGCGTGCTTTGATATGAAATTTCACATAGCATGCAATCCCAACCGATAGGTAAAGCTCCTCGCCCGAAGATCTTCCACTCACTGTTTGATGTATTTTTTTTTTTACTTATATTGGGAATTTATTATTGTACTGACCTTTTTAAACAAAATAAATTTTGGATTATAATGAATGTTAAATAGTGTGAATGTAATGTTTACATGATATTTAGCTGATGTTTTATAAGAAGGCTATTGTTTTATATGCATGTTATTTTATAGTGAACGCAATTATAATGGGAAAAAATAAACTAAAAATAGTGATGCCATTAGCGACGCCAATCTATGTTGCTACTTTACAAAAATTTTATTTAATCATAATTTAGCGACGAAGTTTTGTGTTGCTAAGTAGGGTCGCTTTGGTAGTGTCGCCTATTATGTCGCTAAATTCCTATCAAGCACAATTCTGTCGCAAATATTTAGCGACATAAATGTAGCGTTGCTGGTTAGCGACGCAAATGTAGCGTTGCTGGTTAGCGACGCAAATGTAGCGTTGGTGGTGCTATTTTCTGAGTTGCGACGGCACTTTTTGAGACGCCTTTAAGGCGTTGCTAAGTGAGATTAGCAACGCCATTCTACTTTTAGCGACGCTAGCGTCGCTAAATTACAAAATTCTTGCAATGAACAGACTTTATACTACGTAACAAGACTAATTATTCTCCTACATAAACTATAACTGTGCTAAACTCCTAGCAATTGGTAGATGGTAATGAGAGAATTTAAACTCAGTATTTTTCACATTCTCATACATGAGAATACCAATTAAATTACCTGTTATTGTCAAACAAAATGGTTATATTTAAGTATTTTCCATTTAATTTAAAAGTCAAAGCCATGAATGCAAAATTTATATGCCGGCATATATAAGATCAACAATTTAAGAGAGAAAAAAAAAAACTATAGTTCTTTAACAAATTAAGCATGAATATTTCTTTTTTTTTTGTTCAAATTAATGGAGGTGGAGTGGAGCAATTTTTTATTTACTTCATAATTAGTAAAGTTGGCATGTAAAATATGCGGAAGAATAAACTAATTTCTATATACTTTTGAGTCTAATAAAAATCTTCCAACAAACAATTCCCACCACACCTTCATTTTATTATCTCTCTGTCCCACAATCTCCTTCTTGGTTCAAATCATTTGTGTGTACGCCATCATCCTCATTACTATTATCATGATTTTCTTCCTTAAACACACGACTTTATGGAAATTTGTTAAATAATTATTATTGTGTAGTTTGATTCATCTATTCTGGTTAAAAATATTATTTAGTAAAATTTTGATTTGTTGTAATTCGATATCAAAATTTTTATAAGTATTACAATTTAGTATTTAAGTCAAAATTATAGTAAAAAAAGCTGATGTAACATGTTGACCGGTTAACATGACATATTGACCATGTAAACTAGCATGCTGACGTGGCATACCAAACAAAATGACATGATTGAAATTTTGATTTTAATACCAAAATGCAACAAATAAAAAATTTGGTACCATTTTATAACTAAGAGCTAAGTTTTGATACCAATAATATTTTAAGTAAATTACTTTTACACTTTTGAGGTTTGGATGAATATATTAATTAGTCCCTTTATTTTTGAAAATACATTATAAATCTCTCGGATTTAATTCAATATATTCGTTAGTTCATTCAATTACTTTTTAGTCAACTAAAAAATATAAAAAGATACCCTTATTTATTTTTTGATAATTTGACATTTTGTTAATTTTAAAAATACAATATTAAAAAAAAACAAATTTGATATTTTGATATCAAGTTGATAATATTAATTTTTTTAATATTTTTTTGGTATTTTTTAAGAAAAAAAAGGGCGAATTTGATATATTTATTTATATGTAATGGAAAAATTAATAGAATGATTATAGAATATATTAAACCAAATATGAGAGATTTTATAATATATTTCAAAAAAATAGAGTGATAAATTAGTATATTAGCAATTTACCCTAATATTTTTAACCCCATCTATTCGTAAAAACATTTTAATTTATAGACACAATTTAAACAGAATATTTCCCAATTTATCCCTGCTTTTTCACTCGTTCCATTCATGGTGAATTACATTCACAATACTTTAATTATGTAAATTATAACAATTTAGTACATTAAAAATTATTTATAATGCAATAATACCTCAATTATATAAATTGTAATAAATCAGTGTCTCAAATATTATTTGTAACACAAAAGTATTTCAATTTTTATTTTGTAACTAAATAGTACTTATATCTTTAAATATTAGTCTCTTTAACAAAAGTGTAATATAGAATATTACATTAGATAAATTTTAATAAAAATAAAATTTATTGTAATACACATAATATTACAATAAAATAAGTATTACAATAAATTTTATTTTTATTAAAATTTATCTAAATATTTTATGTTGCTTTCTATTAACAAGACTAATAAGATGATTGAAATTGTTGTTGAATATCATAAAATATATTTTAAATTTTTTTATTTAATTGATTAATTTTTTAAAATTTTTTAGGAACGTTTTTAAAAAAAAATATTTATTTATATATTTTTATTAAAAAATAATTTTTAAAATTAAAGAAAATTTCAAAATATAATTTTTATTTTTGTATTATTTTTGTTTTTGTATTATAAATAATTTTGGAAGCAGTTAAGCGTTACTATTTACATTATTGAGAATTCACTCTTTCATCCCTTGTATATCTACCCATACAGTTCGCCATATTCTTATCGATCGATTGTATTGCTGAAAAGTAGAGACCACTCATTTTCAATCTTCCTTTCCATGGCTTCACCCATGCCTAAAGTAGCTTACGATCTCTCTCCCTTACTCAAGATATACGAAGATGGACGCATAGAGAGACTGATGGGCACCGAAATTGTTCCTCCATCTCTTGATGATCCTAAAACCCATGTGCAGTCTAAGGATGTGATTTACTTTCCAGAAGAAAATCTATCTTCAAGACTCTACCTTCCAAAATCCATATCCAACAATCAAAAACTCCCTTTGGTTGTTTACTTTCACGGAGGAGCATTCTGCACAAGTTCTGCCTTTTCTCCTACTTACCAGAAGTACGTCAACAAGCTAGTTGAAGAGGCTAATGTTATGGTTGTTTCTGTTGATTACAGAAGAGCACCAGAGCATCGCCTGCCCACTGCTTATGATGATTCATGGACTGCCCTCAAATGGGTTGCTTCCCATTTTAATGGACATGGTCCTGAGGAATGGCTGAATCTGCATGCTGATTTGGGTAAGGTTTTTCTTGCAGGAGATAGTGCTGGTGCCAATATAGCTCACCACATGAGTATGAGATTTGGGCAACACAAATTGGAGGGTATTGATGTTGCGGGCGTTGTGCTTGTACATCCTTATTTTTGGGGCACAGATCCCATTGGGGATGAGGCCAAGAATTTGGAAATGAGATCAAAGATCAGTTCTTTATGGCTTTTTACACACCCAACAGCAAGTGGGCTGGATGATCCAGTGATTAATCCGGGTTGTGATCCAAAATTGGGTAAGTTGGGTTGCAGCAGGGTTCTTGTTGTGGTGGCCGAAAAAGATATATTGAAAAGTAGGGGTTGGGATTATTGCGAGAAACTGAAGAATAGTGGATGGAAAGGAAGTGTGGAGATAATGGAGGCCAAAGATGAGGAACATATATTCCATTTGTACAACCACAGCTGCGATAATGCAGTGGCTATGCGCAAAAGGATTGTTTCCTTCCTCAATCGGCCAATTTGAGGAACAGGGAAATTTATGGTTAAAAAGTCTGGACTCAGTTAATAATTGGAGCAGTAGATTGATCATATATGTGAGCTTTTGTCATTAATATGGTTTATATCAATTATTGCTCTTAATTAAATTAGCTTTTATTTCCTGAAGGTAATAAATGATAATATTTAGTTGTTTAGACTTAATAATTCATGCTTTTATTTCAGTTGTGTCAATAATAAATCCATTCTATATGTGTCATGTATTTCTAGAATTGGCATTTTAGATTGTCGATCAACAACTTTATTCATATTTTAATTTCTGAGTAAAATATTTTCTGTTAGAGAAAATCTTTGATACTAATGTACTGTATAGTCGACAGATAAAGTATCAAGTAGAGAATATGAGAGAGTTAATAATTGAGTATGGCAATCAGTTTTGAGGGGACACAGATTATTTAACAATTTTTTTTTACTTGGATTTTCGGATATGATCCGTGTAGGCATAATTGATAATAGATAGATAGATATTTTAGCAATACAGCCTATATAAAAGCAAAGCATTTATGTGAGAGATGACTTCCAATGATCATCGCTAACCCAAAATCCTTTTTTATTTTTTTTACATGAATAGCTCATTTTATTACTTTTATATGATCGATGGTTGAATTCTGATATTACTTATCACATGCATAATATATAGTTAAAAATTAAAATTTTTGTAACTTATCAAAGCGGGATAACAACAATAAGCTTGTAGTTTCAGCCTAGTAATAATAATCATAGCTTCACATACATTTTAATTTGTACATTGGAGCTGATGTAGGAGGTGTTTGATTCACATGTTAAGGTAGCTGATTGTTTTTTAAACCTCCAATATCTGACCAAAAGTTTAGTAAAATTTTCTAATCAACAGCTGATTCTAACTCCAATCATTTCTGTTTGAAAAAGCTGCATTTTGAATTTTTCAATTAATAAATTATTTATAATTACGAATATAAAATATTTAAACTAGTATTATTATTTATTTTTAAACGAAAAACATATACAATATATTTCTAATTACTATATATGTTATTCAACATATTAAGCAGAAATAATATTAAATTTATTTTATAAATTATACATATATATTTTTAAAATTTTTATTTATAATTAATTAAATTTTATTATTTTTATTATCTTAATTATAGTATATAATTATTTTATTTACTTATACTTTATATAAAAATTATTGTCTAAACCCACATTCCCAATTTTCTATTTTTTTCTTTACCTATTTCACTTTCTAAATTTTACATTATTTCTTATTAGATTGAAAAGCAACTAAGTATATTAAGTATATAAATTATTTCTAAATTTATGTAAAAAGGGCTAAAGAAAAATAAATAAATAAAAGAAGATGGTTTGCTTATATTAAGCATGACCGAGAAGAGGCATACTATGGGTAATATAAGCATTCCCAACAAATTTTTTATTTTTCTTTTTACCTATCTCACTTTTTAAATTTTACATTATTTCTTATCAGATTTAAGAACAACTAAATAATTTTATGTAAAACCCTATTCTTTGCAGCTAATTTATGTGAAAAGGGCCAAAGAAAAATAAATAAAGGGAAGCATTATTTGAAAAAAGAAGATGGTTTGCTTATATTACCCATAAGGCTATAATAAGCATAACTGAGAAGAGGCATACCATGGGGGGCAACATGAGCGTTACTTGAAACCGAAAGACAAAAAACAAAAGCATTATGACAATGTACTAATGGGTGTGCAATTGCTTTACAGCTATTTTGAACGAACGAACATCATCATCAGCTTTAGCCTTTAGCTATATATCTTGGAAAATGAAAAAGATGTAATCGACCGAATCAGATACTTTCTTCCACCAAACAACAGTTACGTTTTGGTTGGTAGTGGTGGTGGATCACAAGTTAGCTAGGATCAATTTGAATATATGTTAGTCAAAATGTACAACAACAATTGTGGAATTGTTGATTCGATATTCAAAAAATAATAGAAATAAAAAATTAATCTGATGTCTATATAGTATACAGTTTTTTTAAGATAAATTCGCTTTCTACACAGGTATTTAGAATAACCAGCATTTATCTCTCAGGATACAACAGATTCTAAGTAGTTGTTGAATACACAATACCTATTTACAGCGAACTTTTAACTTGTCACACTCTCTATCAATTGAAAAGAAAGAAAGAACTCTTTAGGAAGAAACAAAGTAAACTCTGTAAATACCTTTTAAAATTCAAGCATAAACCAAGTATTTATACTAGATAGAGGAAACATGAAATTAATTGTAATTAATTTCCTTTAAAAGCTGTCAATAATGTCTTTGTAACTCTCAAATAATGGTAAATCAAAAATTGATATTCCAAAAAACACGAAACTCAAAAGTCCATTCTGGAACAGAATCCAATTGGGCTTGTTCAGGACCATGAAATTTTAGGCCAACATTCGTATACGTAGGTTGCGTACCCATGCATTGGCCCATCCCGAACCATAGACTTGCACCCCCTGCGCCTGAGCGTGCGAGAGATAGCATTTCATTTTACTTTTTTTACCCATGTAAAAATACATTTTAATATATAAATACAAGTCAAACTTCAATTTTTAGTGATGTGAAACAAATTCCAACTTACTTTTCACCTTTAAATCTCCTTATCAATGAGTTTACTTTGAGTTTCAATTTATATTCACACATTTTCCATTTTGAGCATATAAATACATTAATTCATAGTCCTCATGTCAATGAACATATATCCGGGTCTTTCTCCCAAAACCGAGTTGTAGAACCCACCCGAATACTTCTATCAAAATGGCTAATAATCACAATTTTTTCCAACAATATAATTCATTTATTAATCGAAGTGACACAATTTGAAAATTAAACAGATTATACGAATATGATCCGTATAACATGTTTCAATTTCATATTATATTCGGATTATAAAATCTGACATAAATACAGTACCAGATCACTTTATACGGTATTTAAATATTATTTTTTGTAAAATGACTATTAATTTTGATATTTCAATAAATTTATGCATGTAATAAATGAGTTGGATCAGATTAACACGATACAACACGAAAAAATTAAATGTGTTGAAATGGATTTGCATGTTAACTTGTAATATGATCCGATTTGAGCTATCCTGTTTATAACATGAATTTGTATATGCTTAGCACTAACCTGTTAATTTTAATTATTTCGTCTGTCAGGTTCATGTGTCATGACTCATTTTGACACTCTTAATATATTGGTTGTTTATTTAAAATTTTTGACCTTTTTCTTCTACATTTTTTAGATTATTATATTGTAATATATCTTATCGGTCAAGAAGTTTTAGGGTTGTAAATGAACCAAATCGCTCTTGAGCTATTTGGATCTTGATTTGAAACAAATTCGTTTGAAATTATTTTTTTATTGTTAATTAACTGAGTTCAGAAACCTTTTCTAGCTCAAATTTAATATTATTTGATTCGTTAGCTTATGAACAAATTCATTTAGAGGTTCGGGAAACATTTTTGCTAAAAAACTCTTAGACGTGTTCTTTGAAGGCTTGTTTATATTATATTTTACTATCGTTCTTGAACTTTTATTATTACTAGTTAACGTGTCAAACTCGATCTAAACTCGTTAAACATAATAAATGAGCTATTTGAAAGATAAACTCGAACTGCTCTTGAAATTAATAATTTTGAAACAAATCGAGCTCAAGCTTTAATATTAAAGCTCGAATTGAGTTTGAGCGCATGATAAATTTAAACAAACCAAATTTAATTTCATTAATATTCAGTTCGGTTTGCTTCGAATATCTATTTTATTCTATGAAGCAAATATAACATTAATAATAAATTAACGGCAGAAATTCCACATTTTTTTATTCATGAATCAAGCCGACAATATACTGCCTAATACAGCATATAATTTATGCAAAAATGAAAATTAATTTTTTTGTATGTGGTATTGTATTATTGGTTTAGTTATATCATATTCGGACAATAAATTTGTTTATCTGAAAGCATGTGCAGATTAAATTAGTTAGCTTCTATTCTCTCTATTCTAAACTAATTGTTTCTTTTTCAAATAAAAATTTTTAATTATTTATTAAATACAATGCAATATTGATTTTTGTGTGTTAATATTAATTAATTTTATATAATTTCATATTAATTTTTTTTTCTATAATTAAATCTATTAAATACATTTTTAATTTAAATGCAATTTAAAAACAGATAATTATTAGTTTGGAATAAAAAAAGAATTATATTAAAGTAATTGCATTTTTAAATTGTTTTTGGTGGGAATGTTGGGTTTCTGCTCTAGTGTACCATGTAGCTTTTGCTTTATTGGCTCGTTTTACAATCATACAAATTACCATATTATCACACTATTACGTCGGATTGTAAAATTTTAATTATAAACTAAAGTGTATAACATGTAAATGTACGAAACTGTAGAAAGCAAGTAAATAGAGTAGTTATTATCTAAATATATATGTGACATAAATGTTTTAGCATAATGCTAGGATAAATTTATTTACATTGCATTGCATTGTTACAACTGAAATATATAAATTTAAAGATTGAAATATTGCATGCACTGGTAGCCTGCATCAATATTACACACCAAAAAAAAAAAAAAAAACACTTTAGATTGCAGAAGAAGAAACCCAATAAAGGAAGAAATAGGAACATTTTCGGTTAGAAAACAAAACCCAAAAAACAAAAAAAGGAAGATGGTAACATTTTGACATTTTCGGTTGAAAAACGAACAGCAAAACCAGAGAAGAAAAGGGAGAAGAAATGCCAGGCTGAAGAACAAAATGGAGAAAAAATGAGGCTAGGGCAGCAGCTTAAAGCAAAAGACCTCCCAAAACGGCGCAGTATCATCATAAGAGAAAAGAGAGGCACCTGCTGCACAATACGACGCCGTTTAGCAATGTAGAGAGAGAGAAAAAAAGTATGGGTTTGCACAGTACGACGCCGTTTTGCATTGGGAGAAGGCAAAAAATAGTCACGTGCAGGAGCTTTATATATTAGTATAGATATAGATGTTTGATTCCCTTTTCATAAAACTGCATGTCCACTAAGGTTATTGGACGGTTACATGTATATCATTAAAAATATTTATTTAAATCGAATTTATATAAATCGATATTCTATTTGTTCATAAAAGATAAGCTTAGCTCTATTATTTATATATATATATATATATTTAAAAAAATAGTTAATTTAGTTAAATTAATAATTTTTATTTGATATTTTCTAAAAATATTTTTCATTTATTATTATTTTGAAAATAACAATTTAATATTTTTAATGCGATACTCAAATTAATATTCATGCAGATGTCAATTAATTTCAATAGTTATTTAAAGTAATATTTGTAATTGAATAAAATAATTATTTAAAAAAATTTATAATTTTAAATGGTAAAAAATAGAAAATGAATATATCTTTTTATAGGTGAAAGAAGTATAACTTTATAACATTTTATTGAACTTAGTATATCATACACATATTAAATTTCGAAATAAATAAGTAAATATACTCCATTTCTTAATTAATAAGAGATTGCACCTACTTTAGTCTAAAAATAAATAAATAATATGAGATTGCAGTCCATTTAAATTGTGCGATCTAGTAGACATGTATAATTGAATTCTGATTTAGAGAATGGATAAACAACGGAAGCTTATTTTCTTACTTTCCAAAACAATTGTCTTCAATTTTCATCCAACTAATAATCATACCTTCATAACCATTAATTACTTTGTACGCTAAAGTATGTTGCCTACATTTACCCTACTTCATTTGACATTGACAACTCCTTTAAACAAAAAAAAAAAAAAAACCCCATTCATTTAAGTATTTTACACGTGAATCCCATATTCTTTTTACTGTATTACAAAATAAATTTTTACATAAAATTAGTCTATTCTATAAATTATTTTAAATATACAATGCATATTCATTAAATTATTATATTTATCTACATAAAAATTTCTTTTATAAGTCTAGAAATTTTATTTTGGCCTTACTTGTGATTTGTGATAAGTTAATAATAATATCTATAAGATGGATGATGAATATGAGGGATTCAAAAATTATGACATCTTAATTATCAGCAACAAATAATATCCACCTCTCATGAAGAATTTCCTCGTCTCTTTATCCCCTGCTTCAACTTTACTTCTTTCCACTAACTCCGTTTTCCTCCCCTTCAGACCAATTCCAACCAAATCTCAACACCATCTTCCCATAATTCATTCTTCAACCTCCATGGATTCAACCACTACCCATGTTCCTGATCAATCTGATGAACTTGTTCATGATTATTCTCCCTTCCTCAAAATCTACAAAAATGGCCGTGTTCAAAGACTCAAAGGCATTGGCATTTCCCCTGCTTCTTTAGACCCCGTTACCCAAGTCCGATCCAAAGATGTTATTTATTCACCACATCACAATCTTTCTTCCAGACTTTATCTTCCTAAAAATGCAAGCTCTGGTCATAAACTCCCTCTCCTTGTTTACTGCCATGGAGGTGGATTTTGTGTCGAAACTCCATACTCTCCTATATACCATCGCCATCTCAACAACTTAGTTGCGGAGGCAAATGTTGTAGCAGTCTCTGTTGATTACAGATTAGCACCAGAGCATCCTCTCCCTGCTGCCTACGATGATTCATGGGCAGCACTCAAATGGGTTGCTTCCCATTCCGATGGAGATGGGCCAGAAGAGTGGCTGAATAAGTATGCTGATTTTGATAGGGTATTTTTGGCTGGTGATAGCGCTGGTGCCAATATAGCCCACCGGGTGGCCCTCATAAATGGTGAAAACAATGAGGATATCAATCTTAAAGGGATTGTTTTAGTTCATCCGTACTTTTGGGGCAAAGATCCCATTGGTAATGAGGCTAAAGAAGCAGAAAAAAGGGCTTATGTTGATGGGGTATGGTACTTTGCTTGCCCTAGTACAAGTGGGAATGATGATCCTTGGATTAACCCACTTGTGGATCCTAATTTGAGTAAGATGGGTTGCAGCAAGGTGCTTGTAATAGTTGCAGAGAAGGATATTTTGAGGGAAAGAGGATTCCATTACTGTGAAAAGTTGAAGAAGAGTGGGTACGGAGGAAGAGTGGAGATTATGGAGATCGCAGAGGAAGAACATGTTTTCCATTTGGAAAAATGCGATTGTGATAATGCAGCTGCAATGCTTAAAAGAATTGCTTCTTTCATATCGACCAAGAATAATGGTGATGCCTATGATTTTTCATCTCTAGATTGGGATATGCGAAAATCTTTGCTACCGCCTAATTTATGTTCCCAAGTGTATTTGTGATTTAGGGCCTTATTATATAAAATCTTAAATGTTAAAATTAAGGAAGGAGCTCAACAACAGGCAATAAAAGTCGTACGTAGTTTTATTAAGTTTAGTGAAAGGCCACGACATAAGACATTAGATTTGGTGTTTTCTTGAGGCGTATGTTTCGGCTTAATAATCATACAAGGTTTGAAGGGCTAAATACATAATAATGATACAGTATCGAGTGATTTCGTGCATTGTTTTAATTGGGTACGCGATTCGCATTATTGATGAGTGAATGAAGGAAAGTAACTGGTGTTTTAATTAAATCTCTTAATTAAGGAAAGGAGATGACGGTGGGTGAATCCATGGAGATTGATGAGAGAGAAAAACGGGGTTTAGTTTGGAAGATACGCGAGGGGTCTAATAAATGACGTCGTTTTGGAAGTATCCTAATCTCTCTCAAAGACTCAAAATGAATGACCACACACACCTCTTCCTAATTAAATGAGATTGGATCAGAGAAGAAGGAAATATTAAAAGGAGTTAACTGGGTTACAGAGGTGATATTTTTTTCACTGGTAACACTGAATCAAACAGGCATCTGGTTAGGAATCATTAATATATGTGTCAGATGGTACTAATTTAAAAATACAAATATTCATAGGGTGAAATTAAATTAAGCAATTGGGGGGTATGGCCCAATAATAATAATACTACAGAAGAGCGGTTGTTTATTGACAGTAACAGGTCCGTGGACGGTGGAGGAGCCTTTAAATTATTGAAAGATGAGGAGGACAAGTTAGACGTCTTTCTTGATTTGATCTCTCTATCTATGGCCCATACCCATTCAAGAAAAGCATATAATTGTACCAAAAAAAAAAAAATAAATGCATTTCAATTGAAAGTGGCCCTTTAACCACTCATTCAAACCTCTTTAAAAATTAAATTAGTTTTGTAAAAGAAATTCTAAAATATCTAGATTTTCAGATTTATGAAGGGATCCTGATTCTTTCTTTACTACTCTATCATTTTTGCTCTTTTTTTTTTAATTTAACTTCATTTTTTTTGGTGTAAACCATCTTCATTCTAAAATTTGAGACTAATTAATTTTGTTTAGAATCTAGTGAACTGTAGAATTCAAATCCCAATTGAACCACAATCCTGTTTAAAACTTTAAATTCATCGGTGATGTAGATTATTTTCAAAAGGTTCCCAATAGTGGCATGATGTGTTGGAGATGTTCTAAAATTATTAACTTTTGTTTTTGATATGATTAATTAAATCAACATGACTCAAAGACAGAGTTGTATGGACTGTATATATCAGAGAATTTGCATATTTGAAATGGAATCCAAAGCCTTAATCAACACAAAACATATTAGCCACATTTTGGGCATTTAACTTGTACGCTGGGGCTAATTTCGTAACAAAAAAATGTCGCTCCACCTTATTTTGTTGCAGAATTATATTCCAATGAATAGTACTATTGAATTATTAATCAAACCCCACACTTGGTAAATGCACGATACATTATTTAATAACCGTAAATATATTAATTTAATAATAATTTTTTTTTAATTTAACAGTTATTTTTTTAACTATTTATTTTTGGCAGTAACTTATTTTATTTATATTGTTTGATTTATTTTTTTTAATCTTTTTATTCAATTGCAAATTGATGAATATATTTCATTAGAAAATATAATTTGTGAGAATTCATATAATAATTAAATATAAATGAAAAAATGAAAAAAATTAATAAAAACATATAAAGTTATAAAATAATGTATTTATAGTCATAAAATAAAATATATATAGTTATTAAATAATAAATCTAGACATGTTAAGCAAATAATCGAATATAGATGAAAAAATAAAAAAAATTCATAAAAACAACTAATAAATCTACATTTATTAAATAATATATCTACAGTTAATCAAACACACAATAAATAATGAAAGAAATTTATGAAATAAATAATAAATATGTAATTATAAAATAATATATCTATAGTATTAAATAATGAATATAAATTTAGTAAGCAAATAATCAAATATAAAAAGAAATAAAATTGATTCATACAAATAAATAATAGATTTATAATTATTAAAATAATATAAATTCAGTTATTAAATAATAAATTTATATAAAATTTAGCCATTTTTAACTTAATAGACTTTTGAAGTGCCTAATACTATACACCCTACGATCACTCGGTGCATTTCCAGATTTCCTTTTCTCTTTGTCCCCGAGCCCAGCCCAGCCCATAACTCTATCTTTGCTTTCCTTTCCCCCTGTGAGTCGGCGACATCCGATGACCTATATATTAGGAATAGAATTGCATCTCTCTCTCCCTTCCAAGCCAATGAGTTGATTTGAGCCAAATATCATCATCTACATCTTCACATTCATTTAACTCATCAATTTCCATCCATGGATTCCACCGCTACCCACCACCCCCATCATCAACAACTTGCTCAAGATTTCTCCCCTTTCCTTAGAACCTACAAAGATGGCCGTGTAGAGAGACTCAAATGCATTGACATTGTCCCTCCTTCTTTGGACCCCAAAACCCAAGTCCTGTCCAAAGATGTTATCTACTCCCCAACTCATAATCTTTCTTCCAGACTCTATCTTCCCACAAATATTAATGCACACCCTAATCATAAACTCCCTCTTCTTGTTTACTTCCATGGTGGTGGGTTTTGTGTTGCAACCCCCTTCTCTCCGGTATACCATCACCATCTCAACAACTTAGTTGCTGAAGCAAATGTTGTAGCTGTCTCTGTTGATTACAGATTAGCACCAGAGCATCCTCTCCCTGCTGCCTACGATGATTCATGGGCAGCACTCAAATGGGTTGCTTCCCATTCTGATGGAGATGGGACAGAAGAGTGGCTGAATAAGTATGCTGATTTTGATAGGGTATTTTTGGCAGGTGATAGCGCTGGTGCCAATATAGCCCACCGAATGGCCCTCAGAAATGGTGAAGAACACGTGGGTATCCATCTGAAAGGGATTGCTTTAGTTCATCCATACTTTTGGGGCAAAGATCCTATCGGTAACGAGGCTAAAGACCCTGAAAAGAAGGCATTTCTTGATGCAGGATGGCACTTAGCTTGCCCTACTACAACTGGGAATAATGATCACTGGATCAACCCACTTGGTGATCCTAATCTGGGTAAGATGGGCTGCAGCAAGGTGCTTGTCATAGTTGCAGAGAAAGATCTTTTCAGGGATAGAGGACACCATTATTGTGACAAGTTGAAGCAGAGTGGGTATGGTGGAAGAGTGGAATCTATGGAGATCACAGAGGAAGAGCATGTTTTCCATTTGAGAAAATCTGATTGTGAGAATGCCATTACTCTCCTTAAAAAAATAGCTTCTTTCATCAATCAAGATTAATGATGCTTGTGCTTAGCATTTTTTCTCTCAGGTGGGGTCGAAATATGGATCAATATCACTGGATTAATCTGAATCCGGTCTAAGTAAGTATGAGTCCAATATTGTTCCTAATTTTATGTTGAATCATATAATATGTATTTTGATTTAGGGGCTGATCAAACCCATCCTAATGTTCTTATTTAAATCCATCTTAATCTTAATTGTGTGTTGTTTGCTCTTTGCTGAGGATAAAGCCAACTATTATTATTATTATTATTATTATTATTATTAAAGCGCTTTCCAACCATGAGTACAGTTTGGGAATTTGGATACTCACATAGAAGAGATGGCAAGTTCTTTTTTTTTTTTTTTGAAAAGGAAGAGAGAGCTAGTTTAAGTGGCCTAAATTGTTTTAAAATAGCGATATTTATCTTTTAAAAATTAATAAGTTAATAGTAGTATTTGTTTAAAAGAATCATAGAGTTTGAAATAGCTAAAAGGAATGAAGTAGTCAATCAATTTTGATGGAATGAAATAATTAGTAATTGAAAAAGGCATGGAGAAAGAAATAGACAAGCTTTCACAGTTTAACAAAACAAATGATCTGAAATTGGAAATCTATTTGTGTAACCAGCTGGGTGTCACGGGGCCACACAGGCCACGTGTCAATCTGTCAGATATTGTCCGCTTTGGGAGTCCCACTGGACCCCCTCACGGATTTAAAACGCGTCTGACAGGACAAGGGAACCTCCCCCTTATCTAGCCCAGGAATTTCCCCAA